>CACRXP010000531.1:269271-314610 GCA_902702965.1 Spirometra erinaceieuropaei | reverse complement strand
AGAAAGTATTAAGTCCTTTGGGATACGCAACAAACTTTTTGCTGTAAATTTTTGACACTGGTTCCCTAGGTCGTTTTCGGACTTGTGGCAAATACGCAAAATAGTTAACATTTTTAAAAGGGGTAAAAGTAGGGGAGCGCTCACTAATCGTTTTTACGGAACTCACTCCTCCCATTGTACCTTAGAGTTTTCCCTCGAGCCTAAACAGCAGTCGCACAGCGGCGCATGATATAGGAAAAATGGCATTACCGACAAAGACAATGTAGACTGTAATGGCCACTTCTGGCTTATTAGTCGTCGTCAGCCAGTCATACCCAAGCCCGAGGTGTGGAACACCTGGAGCTCGATTTCGCAACCTGTTGGTTAGAAGTCCAACGCCCCTAACCACTGGGCCACGGGCTCATTGTCCTGTCAGTTGCGATCGGCTGACAACGGCTAGTGGTCGTTCCCGTCTCCCTTGTCTTTGTCGGTAATGCTATTCTACCTGTATTAGGCGCCCCTATGTGGCTACTGTCTGGACTCGAGAGAGAGCCCGGAAGCACAACTGGACGAATGTATTCCGTAGCACGATCGATGGGCGTCCCTCAACCATTCTACATTCCCGATCGCAACCGACAGGAGTACGAGCCCGTGGCTAATAAGTCGCGGGATCGAGCCCCAGTGTCGAGTCTACTAACATATAATGTGACTTTTAGCAGTTTTATTATGATTATTATTACTACTAGCATACACTTAAATATATGTTCGTGGTGTGCTAACATCAACAGATTTCTGTTCATCATGGCGTATTAAAGTTGCAACAGAGAATGAGGTGTGCTTCCTGACCGCACTTTTGCAGATGAGTAGATAGCCTTTCGAGGTTGTTATATTCTTGCTGCGGCGGGCTGGCAGCCTTCGACGCGATCCATCGCCCCATGGCGTTGGAGGATCAGATTGCGTCACACAATTTCGAGATTTTCCGCGTCTAACATGTTCGCTTAAATCTCATTCGTTTCACTCACGTAATAAAGGAAAGCAGTTTCCTCTTTCATGTTTTTGCTATCACGCCTTATTGGTTCGAGCCTGTGACATATTTTCACACCGTACCAGGTGAGGACAACAAAGAGGGGATGGTTTCAGCAGAAGAATGTTTTGAATTAATTCGAAACCTTGAATGGGCGAACTTACTTTTTAAAGCAAATCTGACGGATAGAATGCTTCTGGTTACAGATCCTTTATTGTTATGCCGGAAACTTCTCAAAAGAATTCTTTGGTGTATAATCTGTCCATCTGTTAGTCACAGCTCCCCTCTCTAACTACCATCTTTTTCATCAACACATCCCGTAGATGCATAATCCTTTTTGGAGGAACTTTTCGTTTTCGTAGGATTTCACACGAAGTTTTTTCTGGTGGTAGATTCCCCCGAGGACTAAACCCCCTCCTCACCTGACGCTGCAGTCTCTGTAATTTGGGAAAATAGTTTGTGTCGCAATTAACTCATTTGCCGCCGGCACCTTTCAATTGTGCAAATCAGTCCCTTTTCTCTTCACGAATGGCTGGGGGTCATTACTAGGAAAACATTGTGACCGATCTATTATGTTGTAACGCGCGGGTAATTTTCGAAAAATCGGACCCATTTGGCTTTCGTACATAAACACGTTCCAGTTAGGCCTCCAGCGAAGATTCATGAGAGACACTCCATCGTTTGTAGCTCGTTGTTTGAACTTTGCTTTGAATCCTAAGCTGTCGAGTTCGCATTAGGAATACGTCCATCTTCCGGAAGCCACTGTTTTGCAGGTACATTTAGAAAAATTTGCAGATTCATCCTGATTGTCTCTTCTTTTTAACAGCACGACCTACCGGTTACCGCGAAAGTGAGGTATACATTTGCGAATCCAGGTACCACGAGGACGAGAAACAGCTGCGAAAACTTAAAAAGCCTTTTAAGGTAAGTTACTTGCCTCAATTTGTCATTGATAGTTTGCTGAATTATGGGAAGCCATTCTTCACGCATTTTTGACATCCTAACATGTATAGGAGATGTACAAACTCATGAAATGTTGACCGAAATTTCGAACTATGTTTTCGATTCAAAAGGATTGCCTACGTAGGGTTGTACTATTAATTATCGCGAAGCGTAATCCTAAAATGTTTCAGTCATGTTAGCATTCCGGCTTTCATATGAAATTCCTTTCTGCTGTCTGCAAAGATTGCACTATGTGAGAAATGACTGCTTCGGTAGTATGAATTTTTCCCACACATTTTTGATGTCCTTATGAATTCAAATACATTTTATAGAAAACATGCGCAAAAATATTATCGCTTGCACTCATTTGGTAGCAAATGTCGTCAAATTTTCTAGTAGAAGAGAACGCAACTTTTAAGCATTTAGCAACTTTTTTAAATTCCCGAATAATTTTTGCCCCACCTATCGTTACACTTGTATACGGGTTTCCAAACCACATGCTGCATATATTCCGTCAAAGGAATATCACACATTTTGTACGCTGTTAATAGACGTCCTGCGGGACTCAAAATTGAACAGCAGATGTGGACCAGGTTGTGTGCATTGTAAAAAGCATTACTGAACGTTCTGATGTGATGCTGTATGAATGGACATTTCACAGTCATAAAAAATCTCATAGGTAGAAATTTTTTAAAACCAAAAGATACTCCCTTCTCCACTAAAAAATTTGAAGACGAAATTTACTACCATGTGAGTGCAAGAGATAATATTTTGTGAATGCTTTCTGTACGATATATTTGAATTTATTAGAAATTCGAAAATAAATGGGAAAAATTTCATACTACCGAAGCAGTCATTTTTCAGAGAGTACAGTTTTTTGGGGCGACGGGAAAGAAAATCACACGAAAGGTGGCATTCTGGCGTGGCTAAAATATCTTAGGACTAAACTGCACAATGGTTAGTAATACGACCCTACTTAAACAATGTTTTCAAATCTAGAACATATTTCCGAATTTTGGTCAACATCTCACAAGGTAGCACATCTAATGTGGTTCTCAAACTCCTCAAACCTTAGTGTTTTGTAGTACTGCAACTACAAAACGAAATTCTAGCCGAAACTATGCCTGTATTCCATGGAACCGTAATTAGACCCCGTCGCCATCCCAGTAAAATACCTGTTAAACATAATTTGACTTCTAATTGATGAAACCCGGCTCTAGTGGATTATTCGGTTCGCCACTTGGTGTCCGACCCTGGCCAGTGGAGTGGATTCGGTGCTTGTTATCACGGTGTTACTTGAGAACTCACCTTTGTCTTTGGATTTCTATTGACGGAACGCTTACAGTAATGCCATTTAGTTCAGCTCCACTAAGCCTATTTGGGATCACGGCGTCTGGCGCACTTGTGATCTACAAAGCATACTAGCGCGATTTTTTTGGAATGTTGGACCGCTGGTCCTTGTCATTCGCCGTACTAAAGTCAGCACGTTCTTCCTACGTAAACTCCCACGCCTTAAAAGGTGCAGTGATTTTACCATTTCTTCATTTTAGAAGTACAACTTTACTCCTGAAACACTGGAAGACGAGTTCTTCTTCTTCCCCCAACCCATCGTTCCCTTAAAGGTCAGTGTCCTCCTACCTGTGTTCTTTACTTTCTGGAAAAATTAGGTTCTACAGTCGTATTATCACATCGCTGGCGTTTGGCCCTGAATTAACTCGAAAGACCGAATCCCGAAACCTGTCAAAGTAGGTTACGGAAGTAGGTACCTCCCGTATTTCAGGTGACTGCACTAGATTCCAAAAAGGGAGGGGTTTGGATCATAGTTATGGCTAGGGTTAGGCCACGGGGATAGGTGCCCTCTTGAAATTTAGTGCAAGGTCGCCCGTAGTACGTGCGCTACTTACTCCCGTGTCCAACATCTGCCAACACTCAGTGAATTATGTTTCGGGTGGTCAGAATCTCAGGCACTTGGATGACATCCTTTGGCTTATGTTTCTTGCTCCAGTTCCACCTAAGAGATTTACTTCGCTTTCTTTCTTCAAGCTTTTAGCGAGAGCTGCTTACGTTTAGTTCGGGTTTTGTGTGTATATGCCTATTTTTGCTGCCATCTTCCAGCTTGACGCGAGGTAACAACAACAGGAGATATCTGGAAAGGGCTGCTACAGCGCATAAAACTTGTCGTAGACAATGATGGCCAGTACTCTCTCAGGAGTCAGTAGTAATTTGTGCTGAATTCGATTCCCCAGCATAGGCCTTACCACCTCTCACCCTCATCTTGCTTCAAGAGCAAGATCGAAACGACCAAAGGTAGGGGTGAAAGTAGTATCTGGCCAGAGAAGAAATCCATGCTGTGCGTCTAGCTCAGCCCACATGATCAAGGCTTCACACACCCGGATTTACAATCGGATAGTTGACATGGAACCAAGTTTGGGAGGGCTGCCTGCTACGTTACCCTCAGTCCCCAGAACAGAATTATTTGACCAATCGCTATCCGTCCAATACCTGATTCTCACGATGCTTCAAAATGTAATCTACCCTCCTGATCAGATTTTGCACTTTCACTTACAGGAAGCCTCGCCTATGCTTGGCAAGGTCTCCCCAACACCATTGAGTATGGAGCAGTTGGACCGACCTGCATCTTCAGCTCTAGCTAGCGTTGTGGCTTCCGCTAATTTGCCATCATCTGGTGTCCCCGCCACCATTCCTACCTCCTTTGAATCGTCCATTCAAGCCAAACCTGATCCCACTACGCCTAACGTTGTTGCGCAGAGACCCGCACCGCAACAACAGGTCCTTGACCTCGGTCAACTCGCCTTCATGGAAGCCGGCCTTGACCGCAGTGGGAAGAAGGTAGTTCAGCACAGTAACAGCCTCTTTTTCTATCTCAGTCGTATGAAGCCTCATCGTCTTTGTGCTCTCTTTTCGAGTCTGGCATAGCCGACACGGGGATTGGGCCATATCTTTAACTGACCTCCTGTAATATGTCATAATCTCACAAATCGCCGTGTATATTCGCATCTCAAGTGTTTTAGACCTTAAAGTTAAACAGTCGGAAGCTGAAAACGGCAGTTTTATCCACGGGTGAGGTCTACACTTACGGGTTCTTTAAACTTATTGTAGAACTGGTACTGAAGGAACTGGAGCATCGAGCCTCTTAGGAATACAAAACAGTTCTTTTGACACTGGTTTGCTGACGGCATAGCTGCAGCCACTGAGAGCAATGCTCTACGCACACTACATAATCTACTAAACCATGTTTTTCTCAATATTGATTGATAGTTGACCGGTCGAGAACGACAATGCCCATCGTGTGCTCCGCAGCATGGCGGCCGTAGAGATGGTGACTTGCACTTGAATTGGTTTATAGTCGTAGTAGACTTTCACCGCATCCGCTGCACCCCCTCCTCTCACCCATCTGAGCTCTGTGTCAAGGCAGAGTCAAGAAGACCGTGGGCGCCATCGGGCTCAGCGAAAAACAAGGCTAAACAGCTCGCCTGTGTTTGGCACACGTTTTTGCGCACGATGGGCCAAGTATATTTAGAAACAGAAAGGCGAAGCGCTCTGATCCCAACTAAGTAAAAGTACCCTAGAGGCCATATTAAGAGGGGACTATTGCAGCCTTACTCCCCCTTGAGAGGACCTAGCAATCCCGACAGTTGGCAACCTTTGAAGTCACGGTTTCTACCGCACTGCTACAGTTTAAAGGCGCATCGGATTGTTTGTACTGGGGAATGTGCGCTAAGTACCGTGGGAACGGAGTCCTCATGGTCGACCTCTCTCTTCCTCCACCTTCGAGACACCAGTCTGCTGACGGTTAGACGTCTGATATGGGGACTGAAAGCAAGTGGCCCGCAGAGCTAAGCAGTCCGCCTTCGCGTGCCACACAAGACCTGGTTCCCTGGTCAAGTGTTTGTTGTGGACCCTGGGGTGTGGTGGTACGCCTAGGTACGGGTCCGACCGTGCCAGCCGCCTGAGCCCTCTTTCGCCTCCGGTCATCTTGACAAGATCATGACACCGGGTCCGGGTGGGGGAGAGGGAAGAGTGCGGCAGATGTTGCGCAAGCCCACACTCACCATAGACTAACTTACGCCCAAGTCACCGTGCCTGCCTCACCTTGCTGTGGAGCACACGATGGACATCGTCGGACATGACGATCGAACTATCGGTTCCCTGCAAAATCAGGTGTTCAAACGTCACAGGACTTTCGTCGCTTTTCTTGATATGTTTTTCGTCTTTTTTCATGTACTGAAACCCGTCATTATTTCTGTCTAGCGGAAGTTACGCAAACCCCCATCGGGCTATGTAATTTACGCAGGTGAGGTGCGTAAGAAGCTGCTGCATGAACGCCCAGATGCACCGTTTGGAGAAATTTCACGTGAGGTTGGACTGTTGGTAAGTTTGCCTTCTTTTCTGAACCATTCCTTGTCCACTTGTCCTCCTTAGCCATTTTATAAATATTTTCAGACAGGGACTCTCATGTTGCCGAAAATTGAAGTCAGGTTCTCCGATTTCCGCTGCCTGAGATACTTTCCACCAAAAATGTGTTTGCTAAGCGGCTTCCGCCTTGAAAAGTGTACCAATAATTACTGGACAATCTTGCTAAACTGCATTCCCGCTTGAGGTTTTCGTATTTTCACACGCTTACTGGTCCGGATCTCCGTTATAAGGACTCCCAAATTCGCATCTATAGCTGTGAATCAAATCCGTATCCTGTTTTTCCTGGCGGACCGCTGAAGCACACTTACTAGGCCGCGCAGAGATCTTTACTGGAATGTTAATACCGAAGAGTTTTATTAGGAGAAATTCTGTTTGACTGTTTTAGTTAACTGGTTTGGTATGATTGTTGTCAATTCCCTGTCATCATTAACTTTTTCCGATGCATCGAATTTGTATGAGTATTATGGAATTGGGAGCATATAGGTTTCCCCTATTTCGATCAAGACCAAAACGTCAGGTTCATTTAGATGCTAAGTGGGAGAGCACGTGTTAGTCCATGATCATTGTGTCCTTCGACAAATCGATCCCTCATTCAATGTCTACCGCCAGTGAAGTTTTCTACAGTTACTCTCCCACTGCCATACAGCTGCTTCCTGCCGCTTCATAACAGGGATAGCGAGTAATAGGTAGACAAAGGCTTTATTCGCTCAGAATTGTATGTGAAAACGGCAGGGTCATAGTTTGCGATCAATGAAAAAGTCATATAAAGCGCGATGGAACAGAAGACAACGGCCAGGTACAAGCGAGTCAGTACATTTAAAGAGTAGGAATTACCAGGCCAGGGTCAGGTTTATCGAATCTAGTTGGCTGCAGGAGTCAGGTCTTTCCCCGCATGCAAACTGCCTCCCCGTAGTTCCGTGTCCAAGCTGTCCTTTCACGAACGAAGAATAGGAAAGCTAATTTTGGGTCGCAAGGAATGTCCGCCGTTCAGCAGGTGCCTCGTGACGGAGGAGCTGGGGGGCTTTCGACCTCTATTGCAAAATTCATTTACGCAAGTGTTTAACCCACCCGGCTTCCAGATGCCTTCGATTTCACCCAATAGCAGGCGGGCATCCTCAATAGCGCCGGAACTTTTTAACGCAATTTCGGATGGCGTACGTAGGCAAAGCATCCTTCATCGCCGTGGTTTGAATGTTTTTTCTAGTCAGCCTACCTGTGAGGGAAAACCTGATTTGCGCGAGTAAATAGCACACTTAGCAAACCCAGATTAGACTATATTTTCTGACCTATGTCCTTGTCATTGTTATGTCGATGCTCTGAATAAATCGAAGCTGCTGCGTACCTATTAATCGTTATTCATGTCATGAAATGGTAGGGGCAGTCTTGGAATTTGTTGTTGACGATAGATCTTACTGCTAATGCCTGCTGTACATTTATGCCGCAGATAAAATGCCCTAAACCCGCTTTGTCTATTCTAATCAGCCGACATTGTTTCATAGAAACCTCCGATGTGCTTAAGTAGCAAATTTTTCCCCCATAAAAGATGAGGAGGAGCTCACACAGTCGGGGAGTTTCTGTCACTAATGAAGTCGGCCAACCAAAGTCCCAAGTTGCCGTTGGTTCTCTGTCGTTAAAAAACAGATTAGCACTATATCCTTATCCCTAACTCACTTTTCAAGCCTAATATGATCCACGCAAGGACTTTTTTGTGGTTGCCTGCACTGTGGTATGTTTGAGATTATCTCGTCCCATCCAATGTTGGACATGAATGCAGTCGGTGGACAATGAGATTGACTTACTTTCCACTTACAGCTGCCAGTTAATATACTGTTTGTCTCATATTTCATTGTCGTTTTCGTGAGTTTTCGATTTTCGTTATAGTGGCGCCAAATGCCCGCCAATGAGCGTGATGTCTACGAAAGGAAGGCTCAACTCATTAAAAGGCGAATGGAGGAGGAGGAGAGTCAGGTGAAGGCGCGCCTAGCCTTGGAGCAACAACAACAACAACAACAGCAGCAGAATTTGCTGCAACAACAACAGCAACAGCAACAACAAAATGCTCACGTTGGCACCCCAGTTTTCGGTGGCCCAGGGTTGCACGCAGGCAACCTCCACCATGAGTCGCTCACCCGCGGTGTCAGTGGATCTGTCGAAAACAATCTCATCACCATGGTGCCGGCAGGTCCAGTGGCAGCAGCGCAGGGCGTATCACTGCATCCTGGACCTACGGCCGCCTCTCAACAGCACCAGCCCTCTGCAATGCATTTCTACCAGACACCCACGGGACAGGTTATCCAGCTGATGCACACCACTGCGGGGGCCGGAGTCGCCGCAACTGGGGTTATCACTACCGCTGGTGGCGGCAGTGCGACCACTTTGCGTGCGCCACCACAACCGGTCACAAGTTTGGGTGGTCCCGTTGCCGTTCAATCAAACATGGATCATGGCACTCCTCTGATGGCTGGCGCCACCACCGTCATCGCCAACCCAGTGCCGCAGGTTGTGGGTAACGTGGGCAGTGGCCACGCCCCCCTCATTGCTGCGAGTGCAAGTCAACAGGTGGGTCTTTCGGTTTTACACCAATTTGTTTTTGACGGTTTTGAACGAACCTGCTACTTGCCTTGTTTACTTTCCGAGGAAATTAATGCGCGAACTTGGAGTAAATCTTTCGAAACGGGCCTTTTCAGGCACGCTCCAAAGTTTGATATGAATATTTGAGCTGAACCTGCTACTATCGCTGACCTTCGTCTGGCTGCTTCCGACCGGTTGTTCGAACTGATTTAGACGACAGTCGCCTCTGAGACCTCTTGAGTAGGAGGTAAATGGGCTGGATTGAAGCATACTCTTCAAAGTTCCTCCTATGAGATAGTTTCGCAGAAGGCGTCACCATAAGGATTAAATCTCCGATGAAAGTGCAAGGTTTGTTCACCTGCGAAACCTTCCGAATCCAAGGTAACTTTCGTCGCCAGACCTGTTCTGCCCGCCACGACTGCAACAGACTCCGAAGTAAAGTTGCCCAAGATCTGCAATGCGCCTCAATTAAGAGTAATACCAGAAGATTGGACAAAATCCTGGGAAGGAGCCACTTCTTTAATCTGCTTGCCTCTACAATCCAAAACAGCCAATATGTACCAGTATCGTCGCTGGCATACGTAACCCTCCGGTAGAAGGGGCGTTTACCCCTCTTTGAATTCTACAGACCCCACCTCTTAGCTGGAACCCAGCTCATCATCTATCAAGGCGATCCTTGGAGAGATTGGGGGACTGGCCTGCAACAAAACTCTTGGAAAGAACTGCCTACCAGCAGCAATCCAACTTGTAAAGACGAAATTTCGAGTTCTAGGTGTATGCATAAGTGAAAAAGACAATGGGTCGAGCACCGGAACATTTTGTTTATTGTCCAGAGCTTTCGAACTCGTGTAGGAGTCCATCGTCAGAGATAGTATCAGCAACAAAACAAGCGACAGTTACAGAGCATGTAGGCCAATCATCGACCGACGACGCAGAACTGGAGGTGACTGCTCAGGGCTCTGTACGCCGGCACCAGACCGATAAATCAATTGACTGAGTTCTCATTCGAGGCCCAGGCTTCAATCAGTTTTCGGCCCGTTTTGTTTTCGACGTGGACGACTATTTTGATGGCTGCGAAATTAAGCTCGTGATCCATTTCGTAGGTGTGGGCGGCCACTTGTGATCATGCGTCGCCTCGTCGCATAGCCAGCATATGTTCGTGTATGCGCGATCCGAGCATGCGTCCAGTCTGGCCTGTGTATTTGCAAGGACAGTTTTGACACGGGATGCGACAAAGGATAACTTAAATCCGTTCTGAAAGTACCTTCTTGCTCTTATATGTCTGCGACTTTACACCAGTTCTGTTCAATCCTTGTTTTCATTCTAAAAATGCATAAATAATTCTTTCGCGTCAAGGTCTGTTATCAATACGAATATCGTCGACCAACATCAGGATCTAGAAAATGTCATTAAAGCATACTTGCAAGTTGCCAAATGACAGTGTCGGTAAGGCATTTGTTCCTGGTCAACGCTGTACTATCTGCTTGGCGTCAGTGTTTTGTGGTCGTTATGGCTCATGCAAGAAGTTGGAAAAAGCAACCAGATCGCTGACCACGAAACACGCCGCGACGCGTCAAATGTTTGCTCTCCGTGGGGTTGAATGCAGGTATGCACCATCCACCCGAAACGGCAATCACCGGAGACTTTACATGTTTGCAAACGCCGTAAACGCATAGTATGTGGATTTTATGCTGAAGAAAATAATGAGAGATTCGGGCCAGTTAGAAGTAGCATGCATCGATTTCGAAAGAAGTCGCTCGAACCGACAGAAAGGTATGATGCAGCGACCTGTGAGAATAGGAGAGACTTGTATTGGTGTGTGTATGCATCCGATTGTCGTGCGTTGTGTGTGTTAGATTTTGACCTCCCAAACAACCTCCGTTACTATTGCTTTATTCCTTGACGATGACTGCACTGGTGGATTTTTTGACAGATTTAGAATAATTCAGTCGATCCATTTGCGAAAAACTCGGCGGCTTCGGTGGGTTACGAACCCACGACAGCAAGCGCAAGGCTTGCGTACAGTCAACTCACTAACCACCTGTGCTGTGAGGCCCCACCGGAAGCCGTTAGTTAAATCACATTTGGGCCAAGTCGCCCAGTCAGCCTATAGTAATGTATGGAATCCACTGATTTTGATGCATTCACTTGTCTGCCCAGGCGGGATTTCCTAGGCAACCAACCTACAATCCATTTTATGAGTACCAGGTGTTTTTGACAGCTTTTGGATAATTGATTCTGATAAACTGACTTACGCCCACTTGTGATGTCATCCACGTCCACTAAATCAGTCGACTCAACTTTTCAATTTTACTGGATCCCGAATGCTTGCCTTCCATTGCATTGAACCGTTGGCAGGCTCCTGAGAGCATCTGAGTCAATTTCCACACCGGTCCCTTAGCCTGGAGGTCGCATGCTCAGATGTGCGTTAGCTCGGTTTTTAGCAATTGCAATGGCTTGTGCATTGGAAGCTTTTCTGTAACCGCATAGTCTAGAAATTGTCTAAGCCACCAGATGTCCGCAGTTTTCCGCGACATCCCCCCTTAGCCCCTTGTACGATTGAGATGTAGATCGCCATTTCTGGTCGTCTGCGGGTCCAGTTGTGAAGTGGTTATGGCACCGCAATAACAGGATCCCGGGAAGACGTGACCAGCTTCTAAGCCCAACTGCTGGCTACCAAGTTCGTCGATACATGGGGGGGGGGGGTGCAGTTGAATGACCTTCGGCGAAGTTAGTAGGCTTTCGAGTCTGACAAATGTTCGGTAGCGTGCCATTCGACGTCAATGCCCTCAGGTGCGACTGAGCGTCGATTGGAGAACAGCGCAACCAATAGCAGTATTGACATGGTAAATGCTGCCGCCGCCCTTAAACGGTCGTGAAACTATAAACTGACGTGCTTTAGAGATGAATCAGGACGCCGCTATTCGGTTCCAGGCATACACAGACACCAAGCAACCACTGTCTGGCGGGTCGCGGCTGCACTAGGTTTTCAGACGACTGGGAGACTGGTCCATGTCCTCTCGTGGGGACCCGCCTAAGACGGTGGAACCAAGGACAGCTACTCTCCACCAAACACCAACGAGGGGCATCGCAATTGTTTTCAATTTTGGTGTTTTCTGTGTAGGTGTTAGAACGGTGACTATTTGTGTTGCGTAGTTTGATCTGGTATACATTGACGTCTTTTACGCACTACGCTACCAATCCAGGTCGTATACCAGTTCACAGGACAACAGGCTACACCCTGCGGCTCCGGTTTACCTCCCCCCAACGTGAATATTGGAGGACCTGTCAGCGGGCATCAGGTAATCCTAACGCACCCACTGAACCAGCAGGGGCCGCCGATCGGTGGAAACGTACTGGCAACCCAACCTCAGTCGTTTGCGACTGCACCTGGTCACTTGATGCACGCCACCAGACAAGCCGTACCCATGCCTCTTCCGCAACACCAAGCTAATTCCCAACAACCGTGTGTCCAGGTTCTTCAACAAAGTGAGTCTACCCAGTGTTTTGCTGATTTGCAAACGTATGCACCATGCCTACGCAAATTTCCCCACCTATCCTTTTCCTTATTCCGTAGTCAACCCTGGCCCCGACAATCACGCCATGTCTGCGACTCAGGCCACTACTGGTAGTCCTGCAATGACGAGTCTTCCCTCCGCGGTTGGTCTGCAGCCGTGCACTGTAACCCCTGGCACAACGGCAAGCACAGCGGCCGGGATCTCGACGTTCGTAAATCAGCCACAAGCACCTCCACGTCCACCATCACCCCTCTTCGTCTCCCTCCCACCGCGAACTTCACGAGTGCTACACTCTGAAATTTATCAACGGTACGTCTGGCCCTTGTCTCTATTACTTATACCTCTCTTAAAGCAGTACCTTTTAGAGTACTTCTCTCAGGTTGGAAATTGCACAACGGCTAGAGGCACGGGACAAAACCTCACAAATAGTCTAATTGTAGGCTTGCTCCGCTTCTTCCTGTTAGTTCTGGGGTTTCTGTTTTTTTTTTCAAACCAGTTGATTCCCGGACTCCCGCGCTACGTGTATTGCGTTACCTTCAGCTTAACAGCGCGCAAAAACGGTCCCTCTGGCGTTTCTGATTTTGTCTGGCTGGCGAACTGCAATTAAATAGGTTTCCAATAACACAAATGGATGTGCTGACAGTGGCTTTTAGTTTGTTTCTAGACTTTTCAAAGGTAGCAACCTCAATGTGGCCCAGGCTGAGACCTGTGTTCGATACACACTCGGTCATTCCGTCACCACAAAACTCTGTCATGTTCAGCTTGAGTACTAGGCGCCGATACAGTTAGTAGTGTTCCTCTTTTGGTGATCATTGCAACGCCTGTCTGGGCCGTAATCAGACTCCGACTCTGAAGTTCCCGTCATCTCTGATTCCTACTGACCATATCTATCGACCGAGAGTTAGACTTTTTTAAACCGTTTCCCTTTGGCTTCCTACTGTCTCCCCGAAGATCATCTTCGAAGATGGGAGTAGAGCTGTGATGCCGCACAAGCTGGCATATCTGAATTTACCCTGAAATAGTTGCAAAGCAACTGCTGCCAACTACAGTTGGTAGTTTGTCCTTACCTGAACCTCTATTGTCTCGAAGAAGCTGACTTCCAGTTTGACGTTTCGGCGAAGAGAGGACCTAACGCAAACGGCAGCCGACCTACTAGCCTATCTTAGCCTTTATCTAAGCCCTTACCCTTGCAGCGCTCTAATTATGTTGCTTATGTGACACTCCAACTTGGTTTTTTCCAAACTCGCCCTCCATAAATGACCGTAGCTTATCAGGCCTGTAGCCGGCCAACAGTGCCGTCCCTACTCGCTGGCCCATTTGCTTTACGGACTTGGGCGCGAAATCTGCTGGGATGTCTTCTTGTCCTAAACGGCCTCTTGTCGACTACAGCGTCGAGAACATGGCCGCGGTAACACCTGATTCCAAACCTGCCTTTAGCATCGCATTCTGCGGTTTTCTCGGCCGTCGTCCCACCCGGTTAGACTTCGACCGAGAATCTACCAACTGACTGTAGTGAGAGCGATCATACATGCCGCAGTCAACTTGCAATCCGGAGCCAGTCATCTCAGGTTCCCCCCGTCAGCACATTCTTAGGTTCTGAAACGGTTCAGGAAGGTCCTGGTGAAGGCCTTCGTGGTCGAATAGGTGCCTCAATTGAAACGGTAGATTGATCCAGTCACAGCCGACAGTTACCGGCCGGACAAGGAGTACAGCAATCGATAACCGGTTGAGAGCAACTCTGGATTCACTACACCTATTAAGGTAATTAGAAAGCTTGTATCTATTTTTGCGTCGCGTTGCTAACCGTCGAACTGTCATCCGAATCCAAAGAAGTATTTACAACTATCGTGTCACCGACGGTAGACGTCCATGCTAATCAGGTCATGCTCTCCCGATGTTAATTCAGCCGTCATTGATTGACTTGTCTGTTGGTTCTACTAGGGTTCGGACGTCTGACGATTCGGGCGTGCTGCGCTTCATCCACTAGTTCGATTTTCTGGCCGACATTACCTAACGGGCCAGACCCTATATAGTCTTGTCTTCTAGGTATACCTAGACCCTGAGGACGCTGGTCCCGTAGCTAGCGATGATCAATACGTAGGCGGGTGACTTGTAGGCCAACGCTGGTGCTGCGCCATACGCTCCTTAAGATTACTGCCCATCCTCTCAGCGTATTCCGGTATTTGAAGAGTCTTGGTTGTCACTTCCTGATAAAGATACCCAATTATTCACTTTCCCCCCTTACAGCTACATCGACCGCCTGCGTCGAAACGCGCCAGGGCTAAGTGATTGGAGGAAGCAACTGGCGGCTACGGTAGACTCAGTGCCCCCGTTGACTCCGCAACAGCAGCAACAGATGGCTAACAACTTCCTCGACACACCCCATATACACGCTCACCAGGGCAGTATTGTTGAAGCGTTGTGGAGCCTGCGAGACAACCTACTCAAGGACTCGCTTAATATTCGCGTCCGGTGTCTCGGCGTGGAGGAATTATAGTCCACCCGTGAGATGCTCGTTTCTACCCGTTCGGCCCGCCCTTGTCTCTTTTTGCATTCACTTTGTTCCTTCCCCCTGCATGTATACCCATTTTTTCTCTTGTTGTCCAGTTGTTATATGCGACAGTCGTATAAGACAGTCCTATCATCACCGTCTCCCTTGTGTATTCCATTTTGACATCTTACTCCCGAAACCCCGTTTAAGGTAATAAAGCGTGAGCAACAAAGTAATTTTGTATTTAAAGAATTGTACACTGGCGTTGGGGACGTTGAGTGCAACGCTATCTGGCCTTCTTTGATGTTTGCCCCTTCTTGCCGAAGGAGAACAGGGGATTGGCAGCTTTCCTCTGAAATGTAGTAATTATTACTCAAAAAGAGCGACGCAAATCTTAAGTTTGTTCTCAATGAAATACATCAAAGACGAGATTACGTTGTATAGGTAAGCACTAACATGTGACTTTCGATGGCCTCTAGTTGTAGGGTTACCCGATTTCCGAATGAGTGAGCACACATATGTCAGACATGGTTTGCTTAGGTGGAACGTGAGCCATAACACGAGTGCAGTAGGATAATTGGTTTTATTTGTGGGGTGGTAGACGTTCCCCTAGTGTTTTGATGCTGATCATACAGCATTTAATAGCGATTACCAGAAGCAGTTTGTCTGGAAGTTCCACTACGGCGTCGAATTTCCGCATCAGCGGCGCGTTTTGTGGATACTGGCAAACTGTGAAATGCCTTCGGGCATCAACCGTACCCTCTAACGAAGTTGGTCCATAGCCGCGGTTCCGAATTGGGCCGCCGAGGGTTCATTCTCGGAATGAACTAGCCAAGGGCGGAGGCTGCACGCCGTCTGATAGGGTCCAATACCTACCGAAGTGATTCCAACCTAGTAAACATGCTGAGGCAGCAGTTTCTGGGCTTATTTCACAAGAATGATAGGGTGTGGTCACGCAGTAGTCTGCAGAAGGAAGCTTTAATGCCGTGTTTTGCCAGTACTGTGTGTAATACTTACCCGTCGTGCCAGCTGGGTTTTTATCTGAGCGAGCTTAGCAGGATTCCGGGCTAGTGCCATTTTGGTCTTGTGGCTACGCAGTTTCTTCAGTTTGATGTGGCTCGGGGCTTCCAGTCCAGAATGACCAACGGCAGCTGAGGAGGAGGAGGGGACGTCCTGTTGGCTCGGACGTCTGTTTTGTCGAAAACGTTGCCTACTACGGATACGTCTGGTCGAACTCTTGACCAGGGTCTGTAGGGAGGGCGGTACTGCAAAGAGAAAATAATACGCCATGAGTGGGTAAATAAGAGCTGGTGAGAGCCATCGTCGGCTTTTGGTGCCCAGCCTACAGGCAGCATCCTCGATGGGAGCAGATATTCCGGGTGCTCATCCAGTGGTTCTGAGAAAAACGATAGAAATTCAAAGGATAACGTCCACAAAACGACGTTTAAACAAACTCTATGGCAGTCCGTGGCTCCTCATTTAGTTGCACATTTGTGGAATGGTGCGACTGAGTGGGGCACGAGCGAGAGGCAAAGGCACTTTTCTCCAGCAAACTGACAGCACATTTTCCCACTGAGTGTAGACAACCTTTTATAATAGTCGACGAGAGGAGCAGACCCAACCTCTACCGCTAGCAGTGTAGGCAAAAATAGGAAGACGGGGCACCGCGGAATTGAGCGACAGTGGCGAGAGAACGCATTATACGGGTGATTTATCAGAGTTCCAAATATAAGGCCTTGTGACAATGCAGCATACGAGACCAGGCCAGCTTGTCTGACCTGAGAAATGAAGCTTTCTCAGCAATTAGAACTCAAGAAGGACTACCGCTGCCTCCTATGACAATCTTAGTTTGACGTAACACAAGTCTGTACGGTATCAGCCTTGCCCCCTTTTCACACCCAATGCGTTTTAATGACAAGGCTAGATCAGAGTGACTGCAAGTGAGCTTGGTGCAGTGGATGACCCCATGTTTATCGCGTTCCCCAATTGGCACGAGCCAGATGTTATCATAGCTGTAAGATTTGGCTCAAGGCCGTAGCGGGAGAGGGCGATCGGAGCCCGAAGTCCAGACCGAAGAGTCTTATCCGTTCATTTGGCAACTTCCGCTGCCGAAAGTTCGACCGTCGCGAACGAAAACGCCCACAATGTGTCCTGCGGAGTTGGCGTACGGTGGTGACTTCGGCAGCGAACTTGCGCAGCACCTGCCACACTCTCCATTCTCACTTGCCCGGCTCCGGCGGAAAGACGGTATGAAGACGACCGTGAATGGGCGCGGTAGCCGATATGGTTAAACAGCCCGTTGACGCGTGCAACACACGACCTGGTCCCAACAGCATGCACCGGGTTTTCACTAGGGGAAGCGTCTCGAATATCACATGGTAGGATCTTATCTGAGTCGGAGTGCTGAAGACGCTACATTAAGGAGCCATCACCGCCTGACGTTCAGTCCCGTGTAAGGCCGAGTTATCCATCTCATCTAGTCATGACTAGGCGCGTCATAGTGGGAAATGCGCTGGCGTGTTGTGAGGATGGAGTCCCCAATGTCGACCTCACTCTCACCTTCCTCTCCCATGCACCTGCTGACTGTCCGAGTTTGACGTGTGCTGCAATATTCGGCCGATTGTCAGGCCTGGAAAGTTGCAGTGAGAGGAAAGCAGTTTCTTCAGGACCATATTTGCTCAATCTCGACCCTGGGCGCAGAGGACAACCACTTGTAGGGATTTTTCCTCAAAATAACGCAAATTAACAGGAACGTACGGATGATTAACAAAAAGACATACCCATATACTCCGGAACATCTTTTAGATGGGGCTGAGCGACTGCAGACAGAGGCTTGTCGTGCCGTAGAGCATCGTAGTCGGCGGCGTGATCAGCAAAGTAACCTTTTAAACGTTCCGAATTTATAAGTTCCATTTTGATTTCCTTAAGCCGGGCTTCGCGAATACGCTTTCTACTGATTCTGCCAACAATGTCCTGTGGGAAGCGGATAGGAAACGAGTGAAGCGGACAAAGTCGTGAAATGAAAAATCACAAAGACCCTGGTTAAAATGCCAGTGCTGCATTGGGTAACCCAGAAGAGAGTTCAGTAGGCAAACCTATTTTCTATTACTTGTTTACAGGCCGAAAAATTTACACAGCGCGTTTGTTACTGGGAGGTTGGATAGAATGTCAGGTGCGTTCATTCCGATTGATCGAACAATAACGTGGAACACAGATAGCCGGCGGCCTGAAAATGTTCTCCAACTAACTGGCGAGGATAATGAGTGTAATTTATGTAGAGCAGAATTGTTTAGGCTATGACAGGCAAGAGATGACAAATGCTTCAAAAAGTCCCCAAGTAGGGTTTGGAGAACTTGGGTAGCCCGATGGGAAGTTATGACGCGTTTTGCGTCCAGCTTGACAGAGGCCGGCACCAGCCTGTCCTGCATACCAACAAAGGGTCAAAGCCCATCTTTCCCATGTAAAGTCGGAGCAACCTTTTTTATGCTCTAACTGCTGCAGCCCAGTGCATCAGCGACCGAGGAAGGAGCAAAACTTATGGGCGATCTGCAGGAGTGAAGGAACCCAAACATACGCAGATCACAATGAAGTGAACAACTGCTTCGCGTCCTTCAAGACGGTTTGCAGTCCCCAAGTCATAGGAAGACGCCACTGTCCAGTTCCGACAAAAAAACCCTCCTGATGGAAAAAACGAAAACTCTGGAGTTGACCACTTCGGAAGTGTCCTCAACTGGACATCAAAAATATCCGATGAAGTCATCAAGATACTCCTTTGAGCGAAAGCCAACGCAGACCTCAGCCGTTCGACCTGGCTGTATGATAATGTAATCAAACACCATATTCCTGCGGCGTGACACCGGACAATGACTCACTCTCTCACGAATTCTACAAATATAGCAGCCCACAGGTCACGGACAAACTGGTCTGGATATTTGAAGAAAAAGGTGGGCTCATCGAAACGGGTTTACTTAGTTGATGACGTTTTGAAGAGCTTGGTCAGCCCTCCATTGTCAAACCGTAATATGCACTTAATCGAACAGAAATCCCAAGTGGCAGTTGTGGAGACAAGGACAAGTCGCTCATGACATCGAGGACGCCACCTTCGTTTACTTCGGCAAAAAGGAAGCCGGCAACCCCGTGACAATCACTGCGGCGCCACCCTGCTTAACGTTACAGGAAAAGTCTTTGCCGGCATCCTGCTCTATTGTTTAGATCTTCACCTGGAGCAGGGATTTGTTCTTGAAACTCAACTCACATTTTGAGGGAACCACATAACCATCGACAAGATCGTCGCTGCCCGTTAACTATAAGAAAAAAAAACAAGAAAGAAGGACCAGGCTACACACCACATTCGTTGATTTGACAGTCGCCCTCGACACTGTCAATCGCGACGAGATTTGGAAAGATTTGTGGAAATTTGGATGCTCAAGGTGTTCCACACGGATGTCGCTAACTCGACGGATATAGAAGCTCGCGCCATGGACAACGGGGCAGATTCTAAAGCAATCGCTGTAACAAATGGGGTGAAGCTGGCTCATGTACTTGCTCCCTCAGTCATCAGCTTCGTGTCATACTCCAAGCTGATGGACGTCTACCGTGAAGAGCGGCCGCAAATGAACATCGCTTGCCGAACTGATGAACGGTTGCTCAACATCCGACGCATGTCGGCAACCACGTGAGTCTCCACGACCAGCGTTCATGATCATGTGTTCGCGGATGATTGAGCCCTCAGTACGACGACGGATGCAAACACGCGATGAAGCATGGATCCACTTACTTCCGCCTTCCGACCATGACACGGAGAAGAATGTGGTTATGTATCAATCAACACCATCTGATGAATACAACGCGCACATAAACGGAACTCTGTGGGCTGCGTATGTATTACATGTGGTATGTGTCCTACGGCGCAACGTTCGTCGTCGCCCGTAGCAAGCTGGGGGATGGACAGAAAGGGATCGAGTGAGATCCTGACCACAACAGAAAACATAGATAGTCTACGAAATCCAAACTAGAAGACTCAACCATTTTCACCTCAGGTGCCTCCGCTGCGGCAAGACAGGATCCCTGACACGGAGTTCCTGGAAGATATCGACATTCTCAGTATACACGCTACGGTGAGGCAGATAAAACTGAGATAGGGAGGTCACATTGCACGGACAGATGACAGGCGCCTGCCCATGTGACTAGTCTACCGCAATGTCACTGCGGGTACTCGCAGATAAGGCAAGCACGCCGTCACGGATCAATGCTGCCAAACACCCAACACCGCATGGCCGGCCGACGTTCAAAGCACCCACCGGATTGGTCGGATCGCATCGCATCCACTGCCGCGGCGACTCACTGATTTTAATCGCCTCCGACATAAATCGTTGCTATCACCAGCAGGATCGCGGAAATAAGCTGACCTACCTGTCCTCTCATCCTGTCCACTACCACCAACAATGTGGACTCAGTACCAACCGGTCACCATTGCGACCGCACCTTACACAACGGCCGGCGAATTGTTCGCACGTAGACCAGCGAACCACTGCCGGAAACCCCAGCTTACACGCTCCCTTAACTGTTCCGGAGCGTTCGGCTGTATAAACATCTAGGAAAATCTTCAGTAAAGTAACACGATTAAGCGAAAAATATAATACCACGTTTCACCTACACGCCTATGACAGTTCGACCTTTGAAAGCGCCGACAGCCACCGCGTGCCGCACGGACTGGGCGCTGTACCACTGACTTCGGCACGAATTAGTTTAGAAACAGACTTGCGCAGCATCTACTACAGCCTCTTTTTCCATCCACCTCGCTCCGATGACGAGAAAATGTTGACAGAACCGCGGATGGTCTTGGGTGCAGTTGGATGGTCCCCACTTCATGTACTAAGACACAATAAAGGCCATGCTTCCCACTTACGCGAGAGGTGCACGCTCTAACATGCGACGTTTCACCGTCGTGTGTGTCAAGTGTATATGGACTATTCAGCCCTGCCAAACACTGTGTCTAACCGCAATGTCAGTTGTTTGACTGGTTCGGACAGTCGACCGGTGGATGGGCGACGGGAGAGTGAGGCCGACACTGGGGAGCTCATCCCTACGGCGACTCCACGCATTGCCCATTATGATAAATCTGAGGCACGTTGACCTACCACGACGCGCTAAAGTTTGTGGCCTGAACGTCTGTCAACCGACGAAGTAACTCCGTCTTTTCATGAGCGCGGATCAGGCTGTAGTAGCTGATTCTTAATGCGGCCTTTATGGCAATCTCATCTAAGCGAGTTCAGAGTCGTCGTCATTAAAAACAACCGGAACATCAGAGCGTTGACAGACCGTATAGCCCTGTAAGCTGGCACACATTGAGGACAATGAGAGCCTCTCGCATTATAAACAAATTCACGCGCATGTCACAACTGCGCCCTTTCTTGCATAGTATAAACCTCGGTACCTGTGATGCTCAAACTACCACCAGGCGCTGGGATACACTGGTTAGTCAGAACTGGTAAGTCCTTTTGGATGGATTAACATCCAGACTTGTGCCCACACCTCACCTTTAGCCCTACGAAGCCTTAATGAGTCCGGCGACCGCACCCTGATAACCGCCCCAACTATGTTAAGCCATCTAGCGTCTGTGAAGGGGTGGCAAGTTGTGCGAAACTCGGTACAGTTGCGTGGAGGTGCTAATCATGTTGTGACGCGTGAACGGGATATTCGTGTCAGGTTAGTTCCAGTGCCTAGGCTATTCTCTTCTCTTCGTCTTCTAAACTGCTTCCTGGAACTCGCTTGTTCGCTTCTATCAGTATTCTCTTCATCTTGACCGAAATTTGTCAACAGAACTCAATGAATTCAAAGAAAATAGGACTGGAGGCCTGACAAGCCTTCCTTGCCAAAAGGTCAGTCATCTGACAAAGTGTATGGCTATTTGCACAGCACGGGGTGGCTCGCTTTCGCATGTGGACAGACAGAGAAGCCAAGACAGGGGAGACAGTTCGCAGTAGCTCTGGCCAATAGCCGCGACCGGACACATGCAAAAGTGAATTCAGCACTTTTGGTCTCGACAGGCGTGGAGCATTGTGGAGAACAGTGGCAATCCTGTAACAAATCTTGTTGAAAGTCATTAATTACACATGTGTGCCTATTGTCTGGTAGCTTTATTCGGTCTAGGGTGTAGTTACGTAGAAGAAGGAAGGAGAGGTAACCTAAACGTGTAAGTTTCTTTAAACCCACAATCCATACAAATTTCGATTTCAAGGCGGGTAGTCTGCTGCACCTACCGTCAGCTAGGCTCATAGCCATGAGAATAGTATGAAAACGGAATAAAGACGCATCACGTGTTCTATCCAGTCTGACCTGACCTTTAAGTTGATTGGCTGGACATGGATGATAGTTGGCAAGCATTCTTCCCTCCAAGGAACTCAAACTGACAAGTATATGAAATCAGGCAAGATTAAGAAATAAATAGGGAGCGCATTTTAAAGTTGTATAAGGCCATCCAATTTTACTCACGGCCGCACGATAACGGAAACCGTCCACTTCTGACAGACGAAACTGGTAAGGTTTAAAGACCGCATCCACTAAACGCAAGTAACAGAAAAAGAAAGCAAGAGTTAGGCGAGTGAATATGACCTGTTAACCTGAAGTCGGAAAGTTTACTAATACGCTAATGACAAAGTAGTAAGTTAGGTAGCTGGGTTTGGGACAAAGAACCGGTGTGCTAATTACAGTTGCCTAGGACAAAGTAAACATTCCAGTAGCTGTCTGAGACTTGTAAATGTCCGTGGGCCTGTCAGTATGTAAGGCATTTTCGCGGTTATATTTATAGAACAAATTGAGATCCCCTTCAGTCCATATTAATGGCTGATGGCTAGGAGATCTAGTCAAACGATTCCCTCGCCGAAAGTGTCGTCCGACAGTAGACCCCGGCGCAAGGACCAGGTTTTAAGTGAAACGATCCGGCTGACTGACAGTGCCAGGAGTGCGTGTATTCGAAACTATCGCTGAAAGCCTTATAAAAAAGCCGCAATGTCCGATGACGGCGTTGTCACAAGGCGACCATGAACCGTTTTAGTTCCAGTACGTCAACTGCAAGATGAATAAAGCCCTATTAAAGGGTATTCTCGTTCTGACTGTTGCATCCCGATTTGCTCTTGTTCTCCCTCTCGTGTGCTTGCTACGGTCCTAGCTACAACACTTTATTCCTCTTGCAATCCCTGAATGGATCGATTCCTTAGGCCAGAACGATTTAATGTTGATCCAAATTCTCAAGACGTTTCTGAACAGTGGAACCATCGGTTTCGCACTTCTAAAAATTTTGTTGTCCATGATCGATGGCCTGAAACCGAATAAGTTAAAAGTTCTGACTAACTACGTTTCTTAGACAGTCTGGGAATGCATCAGTGAATGCTCCAGTTACGAAGAAGCTGTTAAATTGCTGCACGGTCTCTACCTACGGCCCAAAAACGAAATTTTCGCCCGCCATCTTCTGGCAACCTGCAGACAGGAATGCGGACAAACCCTCGACCAGTTCGCTCAAAAGTTAAAGTCCTTAGCTAAGGACTAGGCATTTTAAAGCCGTTACGGCTGAACAACATCGCGATGCCATCAGGGACGAGTTCATCAGAGGCCCTTCGTCAAACCAGATTCGACAGATGTTATTGGAGCAGAAGAATTCGAACTTCCAAACTGCCTTTGATCAGACGAGGTCACTAGAATTGGCAGAAAGACGATCTCTGTTGTATCAGAATCCTCCGACGACGTCATTCTCTGTTGTTACTGGGCCATGTGAAATTTCGTCGAGTCCCGTTAAAGAACCTGGCGCAGTGGCTTCTACTTCATCCCATAGCAAATGTTTCTTTTGTGGATACATGCACCACCGTCCGATGTGTCCCATACGCGATGCCTTATGCAAAGGATACGTTAAAAAGGGCACTTCCAAAAGGAGCGCCTAGCATCACGAATCCGAAGAGCCGTCTCTTCCACTATGTATCCTACCGTTTCCACCGTAGCATCAGCTGCTGTTCCTGACCGTCTTTCAAGTGCAGTGGTCGAATTACAGGTAAATAGGACTACTTTTAAGGCCCTACTTGACATAGGTAGTTCTGGAAGTTATATTTCTTCAGTAGTGCTCCGAAATGAGTTGGAGGCTCATAACTCTCGCACTAAGATATCCACTGCCCCCACCGCCTTAACCAGCGCCACGCAAGGACACGTTTTTGTCTCTATTAAATATCAATGTACGATACACGAGTGGGTCAAGCTATCGGTCTTGCCAGATTTGTGTGCCGATGTTCTAGTTAGATCGCCGGGAAGACGGGTTGCCCGTTAGCCTAGATGTTGGCTATCCGGCGGTCCACAGGTGGCGGATAGCTGGACGACCTTCAGTGAAGGTTAGCTGCGAAATAAGAAGACCCACGTCTGACGAATAAGCAGTCGCGGACCAGCAGCGACACTAAGATTCGCGTGTACTGTGCATCTGTCCGGTCTGTCCTTCTCAACGGTTGTAAATGTTGGGTTTTGCGCATGGAGTTCGAGCGAAAACTGGAGGTATTTGACCACCACTGCTTGAGAATCATCCTTCGAAAGAGGTTCACCGACTTCGTCTCACATGAGGCAGTCCGCGCTCGCTGCGACAACATCGCAAGGATAACTCGGGCCATCCAAGAAAGACGACAGAGGTGGTTTGGGCATGTTCTTCGTCGTCCACCTTAGGAGCTCAGTGTTTCTGCCTTTGATCCGGCACCGTCGCCCTATTGGAGGCGTCGAAGAGGGGGCCAACCCAAAACCTGGCTCGACACAGTTCGTCAAGACATGGAGGTGGTTCTTGGACCTTCGGTATTCGGTCTCCGTCGTTGGCGAAGGGAATGGGTTGGGTTGTCCAGATCTGCTGCCGCGGACCGTCACGCGTGGAGGGGCACAGGTCGTAACATTATCGAGGCCGGCTAGATCAGACATGATCGCAGTCGTATCAAGTACAAGTTCTAGTTGAACATGACTTTCTTCGGCTCCACAAGTGTTAAAATCGATTTTGATGGATCTAAACCTACGTTCTCGCCTTGTTCTGTGGCTGTCGCCTGAGTCGAGCCTCCCTGTTTGTTTCTTAATCTGACACCGGACTGCAAACTTATCGCTACTAAATCCCGCTGAAACACCAATATAGATGAGCGATTTATACGAGAGATTCATCACCTTCTTTCCGAGGGTGTAACTGATCACTCATTATCCCCTTGGCGAGCCCAATTTTTGGTGGTAGCTATTGAAAACCACAAAAAGCGGATGATTGTCGATTGTGGCCAAACGACCAACAAATACACGCTTCTAGACGCCTATCCCTCCCCAGCCTAAACGAAATGATTGAACATACTGTAAACTACGATATGTATAGCACTCTTGATCTCAAGAACACCTATCACCAGATAGGCATCGGGGTAGAGGGAAGACCGTACACTGCCTTTGAAGCTTGTGGACGTTTATATCATTTTTGTCGTATCTCGTTTGGTGTGATCGGCGGGTTGTGTGCCTCCAATGGGCCATCGACGACATAATTACGCGTGAGCGTCTAAAGAATATTTACGTCTCTGTGGACAATATCACGTTTTGTGGGAACAGCCTCGCGGGGCATGATTCAACTCTTCAAAAATTCCTTAACGTGGCCTAGAAGTACGGACTAACATTCAATAAAACCAAAAGTGTTATTGCTGTCAAACAAATCAAACTTCCTGATTACAAGGTATCCACTGGCAAAGTAAAGCCAGATCCGGACCTTCTAAGGCCCTTGTGTGAAATGGCTTCTCCGCATAAGCTTTACAACGAGTTGTGGGACCGTTTGCATACTACTCACAATGGATATCTCATTTTTCAGATAAAATTCGTCTGCTTGTCTACAACGAGACTTCACCTTTACTACTGAAGGCAATGGAAGCATTTGAGACTCTAAAGGAGGAACTTGCGAAAGCTACAGTGGCCAGTGTTCAGGACGAGACCACATTAGTTGTCGAGACTGATGCCTCGGACGTCGCAATCGCCGCCACACTGAATCAGAATGACCGACCAGTAGCGTTCTTTTCATGTAGCCTTTCTCCAAATGAGCGACATCCTTCAGCTATAGGGAAAGACGCACACGCCGTAGTGGAATCCATGAACAAACGGAAGCACGTCCTCCTCTGTAATAGCCTTAAACTCATCACGGGTCAGCATTCTGTTGCCCTTGTTCTCGGCAACCGGCAAAAGGGGAAGGTCAAGAATGGTAAGGTCAAACGCTGGAGGTTGGAACTATCCTCATTCAAATTTGACATTATCTACCGACCTGGTAAAGAAAATCGGGCGGCGGACACGTTTTCCTGTCATTGTTGTGGCGCTTCACTAACCAGTGTCAATCTGGAGGAACTATATGTGTCACTTTGTCATCTCGGTGTCTCTCGGCTTTCACACTTTTCTCGAGCCCGGAATCTCCCCTTTTCGATAGAGGAGATTTTATATGTTTCCGCAAATGCCAGGAGTGCTGTGAAGTCAAACCCCGTTTGCCTAAGACACATGGCCAAATCATCAAAGCTACCCAACTGTTCGAACGATTGTCACTCGACTTCAAAGGTCATCTTCCGTCGGTAACCCACGACCGCTATCGGCTGACGATTATTGATGAATATTATCGTTCCCCATTTGCATTTGCCTGTCCTGATCAGACTGTTGAAACTGAAATTAAATGTTTGTGTCAGCTCCTCCATATTCGCTACTCCGTTATTGCACACCGAGTGGGAATCGTTATTTATGTCAAACGAAGTTCAGCAATTCCTTCGTAATAAGGGAGTGGCGACGAGTATAACAACTCCGTACAATCCCCTGGAAATTGGCAGGTCACACGTTTGAACCAAGCTTTATGGATGACTATCCTACTTGCTCTAAAGTCCCAAAGTTTGCCTGTCACGCACTGGGAGTCCGCTTTACACTCAATTGGGTCACTTTTATGTACTGTCACTAATGCGACACCTCATCAGAGAATTTTTGTCTACAATAGAAGCTCAACCGCTGGGACTACTCTGCTCATGTAGCTTGCCTTTCGTGGCAGAGTTCTGCTGAAGAAGGGCAGTCAGGAGTCCAAATTTGATCCGCTCGTTAAGAAGGTCGATCTGCTCGAGTGTAATCCCCAATATGCTCATATATAATTCAATAACGGCAGAGAGGAAGCTGTATCCGTTCGACTACTTGCTCCCAGTGGTGAAAAAGATATTGGTGATTGCCATCAGGAGATGGCCACGCCCGTACATGAAAATTCGATCCCATTTTCCCCTGACCGCCCACCCATTACTGAGCAGGAAAGTAGCACAATTCCAACTGACAAACAGAATGATGCAACACCTGTTAGTGCACCTAAAGCTGATGCTCATATGCACGGCCTAGAAACATTTGTCCAACAACAACAACAACAACGTTTTCATCTATTTTGCTTTCGTGACAGAGACGCAGCCACCTCCAGTCGTCTTGACTTTGGTTAGCTATCGGAGCACTATGGGTATTTAAGGAGCGAAGTAGATGCTGCAAAATCCCATCTGACCAAACAAGTTTATGTGCAAGTCACATTTGTGCCCACGTACTGGGGTAGCAATGGACGCCGTTGTTTGTGACGGCCGAACCATAATATTGGGAGAACAAAGAGTGTGGGTAATTTCATGTAAGGAGCACAAGCCACATTACCATGCACACCTAAACAGTCATGTAACATTAAAAAGACGGAAAGGTAGAATATTTTAAGACAGAGCTTCAGAAATGCACAAAGGAAACGAAGTAGAAAGCAGACTAGTAAGACATACCAGTAGACTTATCGGAAGCCCCAGAGGCTGCTGGCAGCCCACGCGTAAGAAGCGCAGCAACTTCGACCAGCCTGGGTTCCTCTGCACTACTAACAAAGGACAGTGCCGTACCCATCTGATCAGCTCGGGCTGTGCGACCAACGCGGTGAACGTAACGCTTGGCCGTCAGAGGAAAATCAAAATTAATGACGTTACTGACAAGCTTGAAATCGATGCCTCTGGAAACCCCGTATTCCGTATCTTTTGGGAAGTTTCTGAAGGGCGGAATAATACAACGGCTTATCAAGGCAGGAGAAGAACCGACCGAAAGAAATAAATAAGAGCAGATTTTGCGTTCAGGAAATGGTGTCGTCAAAAGTCGAACGAACGAACACTGTACCTTTGATGCTTCTTAGAGGGTTCCGCGACTTCAGTCGAATCATTCTCATCAGTTGCCAAAAGATAATCGTACAGTCCTCTGTTGAACTGTTGGACAGTATGGCACCGCGTCGCAACAGGAAGTTCCGAATTCAAAATAACAGTTTGGACGCCAAATTCCTCTAGAAAGATTTTTAGCCTGAACACTGTTGTTATGAGGAAAATGCACAACTTATAACAGCGATCAATGGAGTTCGTAAATATCATCGTTTTGCCTCTAACAAGCTTTAGACGGATCATCGCAATCAAGATAGCATATTTCGAGGGCTCTTCAGCACTGAAAGTGTTCGATTATTGCAATAACGTACCTTATCATATACTGTGTAAGTCGGTTGTTTGAAGGCAGAAAGTTTTCCTCAGGAAGTTCGACACGTACCCACTCGCCCGTGTGAATAGAGCGCCGAAGCTCCTTCGTTGTTTCATCGAGGGTGGCAGACATAAGAACAACCTGAAAAAAGTATATGGTCATGTTGGCAATCTACCTGCAGGTTAGTCTTCGGTAAGTAAGATTTTAACTCCTGGATATCCTTACCGTATCCGAAGGCGAGAACGAGATCAGCTTCATCCACAACAAGGAAAGTAAGGTCCTCGAAATGAAGCCTCTTGCGGTGCAATTGTGCCAGGATACGAAATGGTGTCCCGACAATAATGTCGGGCTTTTCAACAAGCACTGGTCTAATGGACTAATCTAACACTAGCAGCTCACTTACCTTAGTATATCAACATCAGAACTCTGCGCCACATCCACAACGTTCAGTTCTCTTGAGGCATACTTGCACAAGGATTTGATGTCCTTGGTGATCTGGTCGCATAGTTCCTTCGTGGGAGCGATTATCAAGGCGGATGTCCTCTGCTCAACTTGCAACTGCAACAATAAGACCATCTAGACCTACCAACTTTGACTCTAATATCATATGGATAATTGGGATAGAAAATGCGGCCGTTTTCCCAGATCCCGTCCTGGCTTGAACGCTCAGGTTTTTCTTCTCAAGGATTAGCGGTACGACGGCCTGCTGGATATCCGTAGGAACGTTCCATCTTAGATCTGAAATAGCCTTTGAAATAAAAAAAATGCATAAAAATACTTTTAGAAGTCTCTGGTCTATATTCATTAAATGAAACTCGTCTACAGTGGACATCACGCACTCAAAGTTATCTTGAAAACACTTTCAAAAAAGTATCACCTCAGATGAACGGAGGGGTATATTTAAGACGAGTTCTGAACTGCAAATAGTCAGTTAGCCCTGCAAGTCGATGTCATAATTTAAGAAATGCCTGGGGTTTAAGTTCGAATACTGTATTATTAAGTCCTAAGCAAATACGTATGAAAAGGGTTCGGGAGAATTCTATCATCAAAATCGGGAAGTAACGACGGATCAATGCGTAGGAAATCAATACGTATAGAAAAATCTCATAATTAAGATTTAAGGAACGACGTGGATTATAAAGGACGACTAAAAACATAACTTAAGAACATACGTATTTTAAAAAGCAAAAAATAATGTCGGTTGTATAATAAAGGAAAAGCTCTGTTTTATACCACTTTTCACCAGTTATACGGCATACATAGTCTTGCAGAAAATTAAGGGGGGCAGGTGAGATGGCAGTGAATAAAGAATACGCGGCTTGACGCAAGCACTTGCCCCTGCAATCCCAAAAGCAAATAAGCAATGTCAAATCTGAATGTTAGCAAAATATTTGAGGAACAGTCTGGAATTCCAACATGAGTAGTTATACTTATTGTTAAATTTCAGTTTGAAACATGCTCACTTTTGCAGCACTGCACTCCGTCGCAAAGTGAGTTCTGTCTGATTCTCACAGTATGAGCCAGAACGAACGTTGACTTCCTCCCTGATGGACTCGATTCACGCCTTTCTGTCTACTTGATCCTCAAGGTTTATTGGCTTTTAATGCTGTTTCGATCCGGTTTGGTTTATTTGGAATGCTTTCCTTATATAAGGGCTACATTATAATAGTCTGAAGTGAATTTTCTTAAAACTTCATAAGACGTCTTCAAGGAATACATAGGCGGCGCAGTGAAAAATCGTGCGTTCTGCATTACCTGTTGCATGCAACGAATTGCGTAGAAACTGCGCAAAACACAGTACCTTGAAAAGCGGGTGAGTTAAGATTCGTCACGTCTGCCAAGCTCTTGCGTCCTGGTAACTGCTTTGATGGGACCCCGACGGATCTTTAATAAAAATAATTAAATTAAAGTAAATTACAACTGAGTGACTGACAGTTTTTCGAGGTACCGTAACAATCACAGATAAGGGAGCTGGAAGCTATCATAAGAAGAGGGATATGTCATAGAAGCAATAAATATAAGGGATTGAAAAAAGCACGGTTACTGAATTAAAACGGAGGTAAAATGACATTACTCGGTTTTTTTGTCATTCTGAATCAATAATGTTCCGTCCTGTACTGTGGTCCATCCTTCAAAAGGGTGAATGACACTCGTAAGGTATATGTGATAAGGCTAGCATTTCGTTAAATAGTAATTTGTTAGGCAACCACGCAAGTTTGGCTTATGTGAAGAAGAACTGGCTTAGACGGACTAATTCCTAATAGTCACCGAAAAATAGGTGTGCTGAAAATGACGACAGTTATATTGCTCGGCGCTAAGAGAACACTGTCAGTGCAATGCGAACATGGTTTCAACTCTCAAGAATGTGCAAAATCATACCGACACAGAATTCTGTCTTAGCAGCAAATTACACAATGCAACTGGAGAAGGAAGTTGAATGAAGGGCAAAAATTAGTGATGTCCGACGAAGATTGGATATTCCGAATATTATTTTATGTTGGAAGCGACCTTATCGTCTGGGCTACGAGACATTTCCGTCCCTTTGTGCCTTGTGGCAGGATCTAGAGCCGCGAAGAGCCCCGCAGCGACTAGAAGTAGAGGCTGAATTCGACTACTAACAAAGACTAAGGAAAGAGGAGTGGTAATGTCTGGCTGATGGACCGTCGTCAGTCAGTCTTACCTAAACCCATCTCTGAGAAACTTGAGCCTCAAAGTCTTGCCCTTCGGCAATCGATCGTCAAGGAGTTTGAAATTGACCTCGGATTTCAAGTTTCTCGAACTTGCGAAGTGCTAGTTTCTACCCTAGTATGGAAGACATGCTGTTATGAAATGATTCACGAGAGGATTGCATAAATAAATAAACAATATTATTTATTAAAGACCCACTGGGGTCCCATCAAATCAAGTAAAAATAAATTTTCATATGAATTTTAGACGAAGTTCGGAGAATTCGTACAAAGAGCAGTTCATAGATTCTGAATAAGTAGTCCCTCAAAAGAAATTATGAGCCAGCACGGAAATGAAACTACATCTAGGAATTAAAAAAATGAATAGATTAACTTTACAGGAAAAAAATGTCGCTCATGAAAAGACAAAAATGCGGGCCGGAATGGCCTGCATGTGGCGGTGTATAACGGATTATTGTAGGACATCTTCAGGGCAGAAATAAATGTCAGCCTTAAGGGATACGTATGCAGGTCAGACTGGACATCGTCAGGGAAGAATTGATGCGCCGTTTGAGACTATCCGCGTCAAAGTGGCGAGATGAGAGTAACACAGAGTCGACTGGTAACAGTCCGCTTTGAACCCAGCCGAGGAGTGGACAAGGGAGATACGGCTAAACTACTAGTAGACGGCGAATACAGATGGCTCCCCCTTTAGTGTCAACAGACCGCTTGAGATCGAAATAAGGAGATGACATCAATAACCCCGACAATCGTCGACATGGGGAGGAGTGATTGCAGTGAATTTAGTAGCCAATTCATAGCAGGAGGTTGTAAAAATATAAGTGAGGGTTTCCACTTGATCTACCACCAAATCCCAGGAGGACCCTTCTCGAAGTCAAAAAGCGTAGTGTTCGAGAATGAGACGGTTAGAAGTGCCTTTATACTTTCCGGTGTAATGTGTTTGTGTTATTTCGATTTGAGTACTGATAACTTAGGCGATGAAATCATATCTGGTGGAAGATTATTCAAAAGGCAATTTGACGAGCATATGTCTGCTTTCGATAAATTTTCTTCAGGCCTGTACATTTATATGGCTATTGTGGTAATGAAAAACATACGGGCAATTAGATAATTAAGCTGCAGCTCGGGTTTGGGGAGGGGAGGGTGGGGGAGAATGAAACACAACAATTCCAGTCAGCGCCAGGGAGAAGGTGGGTCCCGGCGAAGGTAATTACATGCGGGTAGCTGGCATGGTGGCTTTGACCCATGACAACTGTGCGATCTGTATAAAGTTCTTCTGTGCGCATAGGACCGGCCCACGTAGCCTGATTATTCCAAAGGAAGGGATATTTGGAAGCAAAAAGGGGGGCACTTAGATGTAGTGCAAAGAGGCGTTGGAATCACCATGAAGGAGTTGCGCGTGGCATAAGACCGATCTCTCGGAGTGAGAGTGCCAATGAGCGGAAGATTGGAGCTAGAGTTAATGCGAAACAGGTAGCAAAGGCCAGCTTCGAGTCTTCTAACCCACAAAAACTTTATGCTCGTCAACTGACCATCTTGACCCCTTAGTCCGCTAGTCGTAAGAGGCATCATCCGACGAAATACTCGATCAGTTGATATATGGCGACCTAAGCAGCGCTTCTGAAGATGTAATTGAACAAGCGTTTAAAGTTATTGAGGTAATAAGCTCCGAATATGAGGATAGAATAAAACGGAAGCATACTTTTGTACTGCGAAACATTCCGAACAACATATCTGCGATAGAGTGAGCGCATTTGTTCCTGCGAAGTTGGGGCTTGGATTTCAGTGTCGCACAAATTAAACGACGGCGCTCGCTAAGCCGAAATGCGCCGATACTAGTGACCCTTTTCTCCTGGATAGAAGTCGAATTCTTCTTGTCGAGGAAAGAGGTAACTAGAGATTTCTGTCGTAAACTGCATTGCTCAGTTTCGCCGGACCTAACACCAATGCAGCGAAGACGAAACAAATTGAAATCGAAAACCAACATCGACATAACGACACCTGTTGCCATTCTAAATAAGTCTTTTTCATCATCATCTGTGGCCCCATCACCTCATGTCCTATTCGGTTCCGTAGGGAACTCGGCTATTCTTGATGCTGAGATCTTTAAACGCATCAGCATGCCTGGTATAAAAACGCTCCTACTGACTCCCCTAACAATCCCTAGAAAGCCTAATCATGTGCTTAGTCAAAGGCGAATACAAATGCCGTCAAAACGCCTCGGGCATCGGGTAAATCAAGCTCCGTTATGAAATCTTTTCCTCCGCATTTGCCTGCCATTGCCTCAAACACCACGGCCCAAAACTAGCGTATTTGGAACTATCCCCAGCCTTCATATCGAGGCGGTTAGGCCGAATATGCCGACATTCCCGCCTTTTAATAGAACCCCTGCTCCAATGGAAGCAGTGCACCCCCCACCCCATCATTTTTCCTCTACGGCCGTTTTACCAGTGAATTCCTCATGCTTACGTCCATACTGGGTCAGGTAACTCATCCGCTTCTCAGTTTCGCTCCGGCTGGAATACGTTGCAGTAGCCGACCGATGGATTTCCCGTTGAAAATGAGACAGGTAACAATGGTCACCAGTTTCCCTGCCCGTCATTTCCTTCACAAAATCCTATTCCTCTTTATCCACTTCAGGTATTTTTGATGCCACAATATGTTTTGCAGAACCGGATGGACCGTGTGTTCCGTGGGTACTCAAGCACTGGACGGCGTAGACGATCTCCCTTAGAAACAGTCTTTCCCCATAAAGTTTGTGGTCTGAATGCCAGATCCTTGCTAAATAAGATGCCCTTGCTTCAGAGTCGGATGTTCGTGTATTGTCCACATAGTATTTTATAACTGAGACTTGGGCAACAGCTGTCGTAGCTGATCCAAACTCCGTATTCTAGGCTATAATTACAGTCGAAATGATCGGTAAGACGGCCGTGGTTGGGGCAGTTGCGTCTACGTTAAGCAAACACTTACATTTATGCCGTTAGACCCCCCGCATTCTTCCGTGGTAGAAGGCAGCTGCTAGCTCCAAGTTGCTTTGAAAAACAAGTTCCCCTTACTCTTTGGCTGTGTTCATCATCCCCCCAACGCCATTGAGAATTTTGATCGTTTGCTCACACAGGTATTTCAAGCTGCGACCGACATATGCTTTAAGTATCAGTTGGTTGCAGGCGACTTCAAGCTTCCTGAAGTCCGCTGGGCTCCGCCTTCTGGCCCCAGAAGGTTCGGAGACTTAATTGAGACTGTGGATATTGGGGTGTGAACTCAGGTTGTGGATCCTCCAACCCGAGGATCAAGCATGCATGACCTAATTTTCTGTAGACGCTGCCTCTCTTCGTCAGTGTGAACCCTAGGCCCACTCGGGGGCTCAGACCATGACATAGTTTTTTTCAACGTTGGAACTCGAGGCTGACAAAATTTTGTTTTAAAAGTATAGCTTTTTCCGCGATTTCCGATCAGCTCGCTCGATCGAATTATTAACACACCTAAATCCCTACGATTGGACTGATTTCTTCCTAAGTTTGGATGTAAATGTTTGCACTGCTAAACTGCACGAAAGTTTGGATCCGCTTATTTCGCTTTTTATCTCCGTAAGAACATAGTTAATGTCGGGGATGGGGCTTTCCTACCCTTACCCTTTCGCTGCCGGTTGCGCAGACTTTCTCATCGATTCCATCTTCAGTACGACGTTTCCGTTCTGCCCTCGATTCGTGATATTTTCGAGCGGGATAAGAGGTTATCCGAAGAAGAACAGCCAGGGAAACTGGCAGTGCCAAGGGACGCTACAATAAACCTATTATATTCTATTCTAGCAGAAGAGGCCAAATTCACCGTAAGCAGTTTGTTAGATGTCTCGAAACTTTTCTCCCGAGAAGTACAAACTCATAGAAAAACGCTGCATCCCGCCCTCCGAGACGCTTTTGGGAATCCTACGGCTGATGCCCAGTTGACCGGTGATAGTTTCAATGCTTTCCTGTCCAAAACCTTTATTGAAAACTCGACCACTCCGCTTCCGACCATCCGGGCATTAACCAGGGCAGTTCTCGAAACTATAACTTTCACTCTATGGGATGTGACTGTTGCGATTCGGCGTCTTCGTCGATCTCACAGCTCAGGACCTGATGGTGTCCCTGCAAGCATTTTAAAAGCCGATGCAAATACGATGTTCCGACCCCTCTTATGCAAGTTATATCATCTCGCACTTGAAAGTGAAACCTATCCTACTTTGCGGAAGTAATCAAACATTTTGCCCATTCACAAGCATAGCCAATCTATGTCATTTAATGACTTTCGGTTAACAACCGCCCTCCCCACATATTCGAAGATCTTATTGACATTGATCAAAGATAAGATGATGTGTCACTTATCGGAGAATAACCCACTGAGTGCTGCATAGCATGAATTCCTCAAAGCTAGGTCTTGTGGCACCTGCCAGCTCTCTTTTCTTGACCATATCGTCCGATCCAGCGACAATGGTTTTGTGCATTACACAGTCTATTTCTATTTCACTCAGGCTTTTGATCATGTTGACCATGTTATACTTCTTCTGAAACTTTCCTCTTTCGGAATAGGTGAGGAACTTTTGAATTTTATATCCGTTTACCTGGGTGCTCGTACACAACGTGTTATGATTTCCAATGTTATCTCCAACCCCACATACGCCAGGAGTGGGATCATTCAGTGTAGTGTACTTGACCCGCTAATTTTTTCCCTTTTTGTTAACGGTGTACCCCATGTATTTCAGAATGGTAAGGCCTTCATGTATGCCGATGATCTGAAATTTGCATATCGGCAGATCGTGACATCGTGCTAGAAGCCCTAAAGAGCGACCCACAGGCCTTTGCCCAGTGATGTCGGACTTGGCGTCTCTCTCTTTGTTGGCATAAATACTCAGTCATGGTGGTTGGCGACGACCACCAACCTCAGCAAATTAATGTGCCTGGGGTTTTTAAGGATCTGGGTGCATCATACTGCAAGAGTCTCAATCTTTCGGTGCACTGCACCCTGATAGTGTCCAAAGCAATTAGAATGACCGGGTTTATCCTCCGAAATGTCAAAATTAGCGATATTAGAATGCGCTTTTATAAATAGTACATTCTACATGGCCTGGAATACTGTTCGCTTTTATTTAGCTTCATACATGCTGCTGAACGGAAGAGAATGGAATCCGTCCAACAGTTTTTTTTATCAAGGAAGTTTTAGCCGTGGAACACCGACTTTTGTCTTACTACGAACATTGCCGGCTTACAGGCCTATATCCTTTGTGGTTTCGTAGATTACAAAAGGCACTCTTTTTACTACTAAAGCTTTTATATAATCGTACCTTTAACCCAGTCATTGCTCTACGACACCTTGTCCAACCCCGACGTAGCTGTCACCGTGAGGTCTTTTTATTTCTTCCTCTGGCACGTACTGTTAAATATCGTCGGTTCTTTTCTGTAAATGCTATTGCTATTTGGGATAAACTACCCAGGAATGTAAAAAATCTGCAAAATTATCCTTTGCTTGAGAAAACTATTAGTCGATTTTTGCATTCAGAATAACTTCCCCAAATTTTGGGTGCTGAATCATCCGATCGAACATACCGTAGCGACGGAGTCTGTGATCTCTGACCTCTATGGCCAGTCTCATCAGGAGCAATTTCTTTAGCCAACATCAACAGCTGTTCTTCAGTGCTTCTGTTCGGACCAGCCCCAACTTCATGAAAAGAATTGGCGACCGATAATATCCGATGCAGTGCTACTCTGCCCTTTCTTGACTGTCATTATTTCATGGGCAGCAGCTTTTTTCCGCCTGAACCATCCAAACTATACAAAACAGCTCCCCCAGTATTTAATCATAATGGTTTTTTCACTGCTGGCCGGGTTTGTGTTTAACCGTTCCCTGACAGTGCCTGTAAACTGGCATTAAATACAATCATTATAATTACTACCACTTAGTTCACCTGAAAGCGTGCTAGTTTTTGACGAAAGGCGCACATGCTACTATTTCCCGAAGGACTAAACGGCGAATCTCATAATCGTCAGGGGTTCAGATATTGGAGCAGAAACTACATAGCGGCTGAAGGCGTCGGGGATAACATACATACACCGAGGTAGCGAAGCACTGGAAATGAATCCTGGTTAAGACCGAGCCGAAAAGAGTTGTTGAAAGTGTCGCCATTTTCACCCAAACAAGGAAAATGGGAAGGTTAAACAGTAAAAATATGTATACTAGAAATCAGGATTTAGGTACATCAGAGAATGATAGACGATACGGGAATGGATGGGAGTTGCAGCGGACAGGATAATTTGCCTGGATGGAGGAGCGGCGGCAAGATGTCCGCCAGCCAAACGGTGGGGATTGAAGCGCTGTGGGCAGTTGCAGGGGAGGACCATAGTTGGTGCCGACATAGAGAGAGGGAGCGTTACGCTGACTTACGGAAAGGCCGTCGGCGGTAGACAGGAAAGGGCATTGGCTAATTTCGCCGACACGCGCATGCAATATCTCCATACTAGATCTGCACCGAAGTGTCCACAAAAGTCAGACAACTCCGCACAATCCCTGGTCTGTTGCAATTAAACATTTCCAAAGTTACCGAAAGGGCATAAAACTCCGGCGATTATGCGTGTTTGCTTTCGTTCGAGCTCGTAACGTGGGAACGTCTGGAGCAGGTCTAGTACCGACATGGGTTCCATCTGTCAAAAAAAGAACTTATACGGAAAACTGGGCCTCGATTATTTCTCCTAGTGCGGGTTGTACTATAGCGACCGAGGAAATCGAGGTGAGCACACGCACAGTCGAATAGACCACCTAGGGTAATTTTCCGGCTACGTAACACTGGACAGAGTTGTTAAACACCACACCAGACAGGCATATAGGGATGTAATAAGAAAACAGATTTCTAGCGTATGAAATCTATGCGACGACATCAAATGGATAGAGCATAAAAAGTAGAAAACAATAAATACAAAAGCAGCAGAGTACTGTAGAACTGATTCATTTGGGGTGGGAGATGGTCACGTCCTATCAGTTAGACGGCAGTTGGGATTGCAGCGCTGTCGGCAACTGCGGGTAAGGGCCGCGCAGTGTGCTGACGATAAAGGAAACAAGTGACTAGCAGGTGGTTAGAGCGGGGGAAGCGCTATCAACGGTAGGAAGGACAGGAATGCCGGCCATCTTCACTGATAGACGACCACATCGGAACCATTGAAGAACCACGCCAAAATGACTTTAGTTCGTTCAAACAACCCTATCGAACTTGGAATGCGTTACAGTACGGATAACAGTTTTTCTTAATTTCATGTTGTTTTCTACACTAAAAAGCTGTGCTGTGACGTCCGCCTGTCAGCGTGTGTGGTGCATTTGGTGCTCCTGCAGCGGGTCCGCCGCAACTTCTTGTTCTTTCCCGTATTTTATGGTTTCCGAGCGCTATTCAGTCCATGCTAACTGTTCGATTATTTTTTTCGGTATCATTAGATTGCTCTTCATCAATTTTTTCGAGCAGCCACTTGGACATTAATGCCCAAGAATTCTCATCAAGGCAGATCCAGACTATAGTCCACGTATATACACGTATTGCATCACGTCAGGTGATCGTTGCTCAAGCCGTCAGCGATCTTTTCTTCGTGGTCACTTATTTCCCAGGGACTGTCAGTCTGTCAAGTTTGCCAAGTTCACATGAGGCCAACACGACCTTGTCGCCAACTTGTGGTTGGCAGATTGTCTAAGCTAGCCGGTGACAGCACAGACCTGCTAAGGTACAGAGGAAGCGCAGCCCCATTAAGAACCACTGGAAAGGCAATCCTTCTGCCGCCAGTGACCAAACAGCACCCAATACCACCTAGGTGTCTCAACGCGACAAGTACCGTTCTGTGGGCGGTGCATGTATGCACCAGTCCGACCAAGTTTTCGAGTGTCCTGACGTTTGAAGCCCGCTATATGCATTATCCACTCTACTTCAACGGTGTTTGGAGATCATATCTACTAGACGTTGTCCTCATTTTTTGGAGTTAATGAAAAGACTCGTCGTTGCAGGACCTGATTCTGGGCAGCTAACTATAAGGTTCTTCCTCGGGTCCAATCACAGCGACGCCCCTGCGTAGCCCAAGAAAACTGGCAACTGCTTCACAGACTGAAGTGTTCAGTGATGGCTATTTGCTTCTGCCTTATTCGTCTACTAGACTTCGAGAGAAAGATTACGTTTTTGTGCTTGAAGCCTCGGCTATGCTGGGTTGCCGTTGTTTTGCCATAGGTGTCTTACAAGTGACTATTTGAATGCCGATGAGATGATAACTTTCAGGCATGTGCAAACGAGGACATGGTCTGGCCACACACACACTACTACTGCTACCAATACTACAATGAACCTAACTTAGGAGCTTTGAAATGACTAAATGTGGCAGAATCATTGTTTGAATACTAGGTCAGCAGACGTTTTCGGCCATGTTGGAAGCTCATGCTGGTGATAAATGATTCTAGTTCGCGAAGCTCAACATCTTTTCACTGCCGCATCCCGAACAAAGCCATGTGCCGCCAATTAGGTGTTTGCTTGAACAGTCGCCTGGTCATCTCCGTCCATTCTAGATCCCAGCAAATCGCCGTGAGAGAGTCAATTGATCGGTTCCTGCAGTTATGAGTAGGTTTTGTTATCACCCCGGCCTGCAGCTGATGTTTTTACGTACATGGAAACGACAGCGAGGTTCGAAAAATACCATATAAATCGCACGTAAGTCAGCCGGTCATTGGCTGGTTCTCACGCAAGCAATGCAGACCTCGCTTGTTGCGAGGATGATTGCCGCACTGTGTCTATCAGAACAATTACCTAGGCCGCTGTACTATAGGGTGGGGCGGGAGTCGATTCACGGGGTCTTTATTTCTGGTGAGCCTGAGTTGGGGATTCTGGTTTCGGACAAGCAGCAGGCGCTTGCTTTGCACCGATTGAAACTACGCATCTTCATATCTTGAGCGTCAGGGTCCAGGAATTTTCGCGCATCCCAACATTCATTACCAATGGTCCCAACTCACACACCATTCACCTGCACCACTGGATAGGGGTTGTATAGCGCGCTGGCTCTCGTGAACGCCGTGGCACTGTCCTAATTGTTGAATCGGGAATTGTGGGCACCCGAATCCCTTACAGCCATTCGGAACTTGTCCTTTACATATTAAAGACTTCTCGGGTGAGGAACAGGGGCATTGAAAATTGCGCGGAATTCCTCCTCTCAGATTGGGAGGTCCGCTGTTGTAAGATGGTCGTTAATTCCATGCAAAACAGGTAACTTTCTCCCGATGCAACTTTTACTCCCTCCCCTGGATCGGCAAATGCAAAAGAATAAATGTCCTTCACTTACATGATTTAACTGTCCTTGTTTGGGGAGCGGGATCTCGCTAATGATAGTGTTCACCTTGTCTCCAAGCCAGATTACTGTCGAGCAGGGCCGTTCACCTCCGGTTGATTACCAACTAGATTATCCAAAAATATTACAGATATTCAAGGTCGATAGAGAGATCTTAGTCATTGGCGGAAACGTTGGAGATGAGTAGGGGCATTGTTTTTGTTCGTTTTTTGACCGCATATATGGCGCCCAGCAGTCTTGGCCAGATATTTGAACGCACTCAAGTAGGAATCCTCAGGACGCCTTTTTAGTCATTTCCCCCATGAAGGAGTAAGTCGTGTTTCCATCAATCAGGCAACTTAGACATTCCAAGTGGCTGTCGCGTCTAAGGTGGCCTGCGGGATTGCTGCTGCTCTCTCCGCAGGACTTGACTTGACGTACAACCGGGAGGTCGTGACTTAAGGATTTTGTCTAACGTGTTTTACACGTGTTCAGATCTCACCTAAGTGAACTGTCATGAAGCGTACGCGAAGAAAGTCTCACGACAGCCTCACCCTCAATCTGGAGGGAGACCTAACCAGTGCATATGTTGGCAACATTTCAAGCCATGACTTGAACCGCGCCTCAATCGTTTGAGAAGTTATCAGATTTATTGAGGAGGAGAAATAAATGCAAAATCGGCCCTATATCCCCCACTCGCGGCTTGCCAAGAACAAGTTAAAGTCGAGCCAGATAGGCGTTAAGGTCGAGCGCAGTGGCTGCTGTGGCCTAAAGCCTCCGTTCACGTGCACCACAGTCACGGTCAGTTCCTCATTACAGACAACGCACTTACTTATCGGGGCAGAGGACATGCCGGAAGTAGTTGACTTGACCTACTGTCACCGTCTACGCTACGCACAGACGCAGTTGCTTTCTCCTTACTGCGTAGACCAGACTTTACACACAGTTCCATCGTGTAGAGCAAACACATTGACTACATCTGTCTGGTTCACGCCGCCAGTTGAAATGGTTGCTGGGGTTGGCAGCTGGGCAGGGCACACGTCTGTTCAACCACAGATGATAGCTTTAATACCAGATAGGGACCGAACGAGGTGCCTTCCACGTGCACTGAGACACATGGTGGTATATGTCGCTCAATGACGGTGTATCCGACTCCTCAGGCAACACAAACACCCCGTTTTTCTCATAATAGTGGGGAGGAGGGGTGGGGGAGCACACTCGTGTAAAGTGGTGGTAAGCCCTGTCCTTCGAAATCTTTGAGGAAGTCTTTGTTAATGGCTATCATCGGTGCAGTATTTGGTTTGGATATCAAAACGCTTGGTTAATTAAATAGCATTACAGGGGACGTGTAGCTAAACAGTTGCGCACCCCTCTTTCGTCTCGCTTCGCACGACTGGCTTCGATGTTTCGAGCCTTAACGCCATGACGGAATTGCCTTTTGCCCGGATTGCGCATTTTGCTCTACTTCCTCGTGAATACACTTTTACGTAACCAGTATCTGTTCACAGCGTTGAAAGCCTTTTTCAGTTCAAGCATCTTTGGTGACCTATCCGCTCTTCCTCGCACTTGTAACTGCTTTGCGGTGAATGTAACGGCTTTACCATCTTGTTTATTGAATATATATATATTCAGACTGTGGTCAGACATATTTTCATGAGGTTTCTTGGGAGTTTTGTGCACAGGCGGATCCCCAACAGCCGCTCGGATTGTTTGTTTGAGGTTGAATCCTCTAGCGCAAGGCAGCGGTGCCAAGCAAGCTTATATAATGGCGGTCAACGGCCTCCACGTCATAGTGCCGTCATCAGCTTTGCGACATTTCATAAGGCCGTCAGTGTGCCGGACCCCTGCCGCCTGTACCCTGGTAGTACTGTCACTTCAGTCTGTAACTGCTTATGCTCCAACCCCGAGAGTCTGCTTATTTTACAGCCAACCTTCGCGAAAGGCCGTTCCACTATCCGCCACCTTCGGTCGCGCCAGATAGCCAGCAGTTAGGCTAACAAGTAACCCATCTTCGGAGAGTGACCCTTCCTCCCGGCGCTTCACCTCAACTAGAGACTGCAGTTCCACGTGTTATGCCAGATAATTCAGCTCGATACATGCGAAGAACTCCCAAGTGGTTTTTGACAAGCAGACTTCTCAATGACTGCCAAAGACCGATCGAACTCTTGCGTTTTCAGAAATGAGCAAATGTAGTCCCAGGGTTTGTCTTTGGCACCCTGTTTATCAAAAAGTGGATCATTTGTTTCCAGAAGTTGCGGACTATCGAATTTATCGACTTTAACGTGATTCGGGCCACTGTTCAGGTCATTCTAGCTAGACACTTGCTGGACCGTCCTGATCACCGCATAGAGATGGTTGTGTTGATTTTAACTCGAGGTAATCTGCTGATCGCTTTGTCATAAACTGATCATAGCTGATGTAGGTTATGAAAAAATAGCGCAGCCCAGCTGCTCATCCTCAGTTGATTCTCTGACGGCAGCGTTGTTCCGCCAGATCTGGGGAGTGGTGCAGTTCTGATCGCCTCTGTACCATAGACTTATTTGGTTATACCAGTGATGTATTTCACTATATCGAGCTCCGAGTTCGCCCCCACTTGTAGCTGTCTTGGCTCTGTCTTAACATTGCACGTTTTGAATGCGGAAAAAGTGAGTGGGGTAGATGACACGCAAGTCGGTCTCATAACAAAACCTCTCGCACAAGTCAACGCCTCATACTAGGGGCAGTGATGAAACTCGTCGCCTGTTATAGTCGAACCGTTGGGGCGGGTTCCCGGTCAAAGAAGCTTGCGGTTGTTACAGTTGCCATTTTTATGCGTGCTGCGCACTTTTGCCTAAGAGGGTCTTTTTCGTACCTATCGGCTTATTTGAGTCTTGAAAGTCCGTGAACTTATCCTCCTTCGACACGCGTAGTAAGAGAATGTGCACTTCTTCGCAACTTCTTTATTTAGGCCGTATCGGTTGGGTTGCCAGAATTTTATACTCAAGCACGGAAATAAGGACAGTTTTTAAAACCGCAAAGTTCTAAGCACTGCATTTTTTAATGTTTTTCAGTGCTTTGGCCGATGTGATTGCTTCTCTCCTGCCACTCGTGCGAACTTTACACTAACAACTCGTCTCTGACTGAGTGATTTTGAGTCAGCCTTGTCGCAACTGAGTCACCAAGCCCGAACTTAATCAAAATGAGCGAAGACAGCCTGTTTGATTCCATTCCCTCCGAAGTCAGCCAGCACCTTGTCAAATTCTCGGAGGCTATTCAGGATTCCTGGGATATAGTTGCTACCTACAGAGAATCCATTAAGGGTGAAAAGAGTGAGGTAAGATTGCCATTTCCTTCTGCTCCTAATGACATCCCAGCTGTCAGTGATGCAGCGTATTCAGACAGATTTGTCGATGGCTTACGCCATAAACGCACTCTATTTCGGTTAGTCATCAGGTCTCCTTATTCAGCTTCAGTTCATCTAAGGTGCAACGGTGTGGAGGTAAAGGACCATCCAATCCTAAAAGAACTTGTAAGTTTCTTGTGGTACCTTCTTGCGAGTGCTTACTTAAAATTGTTTTCCCCGCCATCTCTTGAGTTCGCCTTTCCATTCTGCGGGGACTTGTCACGTGACCCGTAGACTTCCAGCGGTGAGACTAACGAGGAAGGCAGTTCAAACTTCTAAGAATGAAGCTTATTGCTACAATGTTTTCTATTGAAACTCTAGCACCAGTCGAACGAAAGTGAACCTACCAGCCCTTCTTTAAGGACTATCTTTTCAGTGGCCTTCGATTCCATTAACAGCATCATCAGTGCTGACAAGGACAAATCCTTTTGTCAGTTACCTCCTATAAACACACTTGATCGTCCTTCAGATACTTGCTTACTTGCACTTGTAGCAGCCATTACCATTGATGGCTTATCTGGCCGCAGAGTCCACGACGTAAAGAACCACTGCGCCCTATGCTCTGTGATCCTAGACTAGGTCTTCAATGACCGTTGTTTAGTTGGCGTTTCCCCCAGAAAACTGGGGACTGTTAGGTCCAGCATCTTCTGTCCAAAGTTAACCATGTCTACCCACTTCTTAACTGACCGCCATGGTAGTGATGCCAACTGAATTGGGTATTTTGAGAGATAACGTTGCGGATGAGTTTGCCTTCGGATAGGTGGGTTGCGTGACCGAACCATCTGATCCGGCAACTCTTTATTAGATATACAGTAGATGTCACAACTTTGTGAATGAGTTTCACTTTCGACACGTGGTCCATTAGACGAAGCTGCAACATTCTGAGAAAGCATTGTTGAACACCTCGATCTTTAAAAGAGGAAGATGCCATCACTGGAACAAGAATTTTATCGGCCTGAAGTTTCGGATTCTCACTCAAACCCATCATCTTGTTCCAGTGGTCGCATCTTCTGAACTGCTTCCTAGAAATCGCATGTTCGCTTCTATCGGCCATCTCGATCTTTTTCAAGTCAATAGTGTACAGAGACCACGTTTCGCAGCTGTACAGAACGGCTTTAATAATAGCTTCATACTCGGAAATATTCGCCCTCTCTCGAACCTTGTGGCATGAGTTCAGGCGCTTCCAGACCCAATAGAACTTGCTAGGTACTTGGTTCATTGTTCCTTGAAAATGGCGAGACCGGAACTAATAAATTGTCAGACCATCTCGAGTGTCTGCTCATACAGGATTAGGGGAGACGCTGTTTTCAGAGCTAAGCCACTGCACAACTTGGTTTCTATGATTCTCCGACGAAAGTGAAGACTGCAGGTTCAAGCTCGGATTGTATCTCTTCGGCGGGGTTTCCAGGCAAAACGATGTCTTCCACGTAGTCAAGTTCTGGGACGAAAAGGTCGTCCCACCTGAACGCCCTAATAGTT
>CACRXP010000531.1:244963-266623 GCA_902702965.1 Spirometra erinaceieuropaei | reverse complement strand
GTTCATTGTTCCTTGAAAATGGCGAGACCGGAACTAATAAATTGTCAGACCATCTCGAGTGTCTGCTCATACAGGATTAGGGGAGACGCTGTTTTCAGAGTTAAGCCACTGCACAACTTGGTTTCTATGATTCTCCGACGAAAGTGAAGACTGCAGGTTCAAGCTCGGATTGTATCTCTTCGGCGGGGTTTCCAGGCAAAACGATGTCTTCCACGTAGTCAAGTTCTGGGACGAAAAGGTCGTCCCACCTGGACGCCCTAATAGTTCTGGGGCACAGTGGACAAAGTTGAGCTGCTTGAGGAGGCTCATTGGGCAGTCAGTCCTGCGGACAGAAACAAGCATTCGAGGTTATGAGCTTGTTTGAACTCAAGCCGGGTTTCTAGGTGGTCCTCTGTGCGCCGATCAGATATTCACACTGCGACGCATTCTTAAATTCCGCAATGGGTACCAGAAACCAACAGCGTTCTATCCCATCGGCTTCGCCGCACTCTTCGGTTCCGTCAAACTTGTCCCTCTGGCGGACAATGGATTTAGACGGTATGCCGACAAAAATCACCGCCACGATCAGGGTCAGCTGTCGCTGCACCACTGCGTGAGTTATGGTTCATGGCTGATCCACTGGTAGAAGTCTGAACGCGTCGCTTACTCTGGACTCCGTAGAATGAGCCGAACATCGTGATTGAAGAACCCGTGTCCTTTCAGTCTTCCACTTTGGTACAAGCTGGCTTCCCGGTCATCGGGCAGATTGCCGTCCGGGCATCCAACCAGTCAGGCTGTCAGCGATGAGGCCTGGCCATTCGTGTTCGCTGTGTCACAGACCGCTATGTCGTAGTGTAGTGGATTTGTCAGATCTGGGTCTTTCGCGTCCTGGCAGTATCCCGCCAACGGTCGATTGCTTATTCGCCCACTGTTGATTGACTTGCGCGTGTAGGGTTTGGTAAATTGCAGGGGATACCACAAAGTAGCAGACTCGTGTCACATTCATCTTTCAGACTTCGACCAGTTCTGGCCACGCGTTCTTCCTCGACCTAAAATTGCGGCATCCTGAAAATTGTAAACTACTCTGTAAGCTGAATCTACTAGGTAGGGTGAGTCCATTCTGTCCATGGCCTTGGCTTTAACGTTCATGCTTGTTTGCAGTCTCCTGAATTGGGGTTCTTTCGAAGTGACTGCACCAAATCTGGTAATTGCGTACAACGCTGTGCCTTGCGTCACGGATTCTTTGAGCCAATCAGGCCCTCCTTGCTGCATCGGCTTTGTAGGTCAAGCCAATCCCCCTGGCAGATGTAGAGCGATTGTTTCTGTCGCATCACTAAGGTGTAGGCGAATCTAGACAGTTCTCCCTGCTGTTACCCTTCTAGTTGTTCATGGCCATCTGTGTTGGACCAAGTTGCATTTGGTATTCGTTAGCAGCAAGCAAACACCAGAAGTAATGGAATTCGGCTATCTTGCCCTCCGTGCATTTGCAGTGAGCTTACTGTTTTAGAGGTTTGACCCTCAGATACTTTTGCGAGATAACGGGTTGCAGCCGTGGGAACTAAGGATTTTTGTCCTTTGATTGCTGCCCTGTACAGCATTATCCTCAGGGTCTCGCAGTCTCTTCGGTAGACAACGGCGTCCTGAAACGGCTGCTGATTTTTGTCAGCAGAGTTTATATTCAAAATTTAATGACATTGTGAGGCCATGTTGCTGATCTGAACTAATTTGATTCTCTGACCCAGTAACGGTCATATGGCGTTACCGTTCGTTACCTGTACAATATTCCTGTGCCGCTTCTCCAAGTCGCTAACGATTTTCAGTGACATGACAGTATGAGTCACCTATGTCCCACTCTACTGAAAGCTACCACTTATTCGCAGCTATGACCGGGCATCTGGCCGGTGACTTTTAACTGCTTATGTATCATGTATGATAACTTTGCCAAGCGGTTTTTTGGAAGTTTCCCCCACCAAACCCTCGGGATATCGTTTAAACCTTGCCTTTTCAAAAACACTCACAACTGTTCGGCTACAGTTGTATGCTCGCTACGGTGTCTACTGCCTAATGTGTAGTGGGCATTGCTGTTTTGCATTTGTCACCCACACCGAGGAACGTCGGCATATTTTGCCTCATTTAGATCGGGGTCGTTTCTTTTGCCCAAATCTGAAGTTTATAACTTTTGGTTATCAGACACCGACACGCGCTTAGTTGGTACATCAACTATGGCTAGCCCAACTCTCTCTTCACTACAAGCACGTCCAACTTTTGCTTTGCGTTCAGTTGGTAGCAGACTCATTTACTGAGTTGACATGCTTGTCACGCAGACCGCGATGGCGAAATGATTTGACAGAGGTGTGACCTTCAGGTCAACGTAGAGCTGGTCGAGTTATTCGGTTGACGAACAGAACCGTCACAGTTGACCGGTTTTGTTACCCATTAACTCCCTGGATGCTCGTTGGGGCGGGGGAGGGGGCGTCGGAGGGACTGATTTGTATCATGGAATACCAGCACGATTGACTAACTGCACGAACCATGTCTCATGCTTATGATCGGTTCGTTTTGATAGAAGCTTTATTTACTCCCCTTTTTGTTTCTCAATTTTTGACTTATTCGTACGAAGGCCTCGCACTCTCAGTCAGTTCGACATTCCTAATCACTTTTATCTCGCTGATTTGACAAAATTAGGCCGAGAGTAGCAGAATTCTTCGGGTAACTCAAGGGCCTTACTATCCACACGGTTTAGCCACATCTCAGGGCACCAAACTTGGATAATTGGCGTCATGATGGAGGACATGATTTTAACGCTTACTACGATTTCATTTTCACTGTCGTGGTGTACATAGCGCTGCATATCTGTTATTGAATTCGTTAGCACCAAATACCTATTCATTATGGGTACGGGCCGAAATGTGAACGGACAACGACCCCCTCACTTTCGAAAGTCTTTATCTCCGGTTTCTAGGTCGGAACCTTTTGAAAGAGAACGCAAGACAGTATAGGGTGCCGATCAGTGTTCACTGTGCCGCAGAAGCGTCGCACGTTTAATTTATTTGCAAGCTGCATGAGTCGATGGCTTGTCCTATCACTTCGGGTGCCCGTTCAGCAGCAGCCCATCCCATCTGCACTCGCAGATTAGTGTACAGCCGGAATAATTCACAGAGTCCACTCTGCATTTGTTTTTACCTCCGACTCTAACTCCCAGGTAAATACCCTGAAAGGTCGCACATATATATGCACGCCTTGCCTTAAAAATTAGAATATGCTGTGATCAAACAAGTGTACTTGGGTAGCCTGCTGACGTTTTTACACTTCCAATGCAAAGCTTGCTTGCGCTCCTTAAACTGGGGTATTAATTTACTTTTTTAAATATAGGAACGCATTACAGCCTGTCTGAGACGTTGCCAGAATCTATGTGAGAAGCAGTCTTCGAAGCGTTTGCATCTTGACAAACAGGCTACGACCCGCTTTGTGCGTAACGCTCTCTGGCAGTCTGCTCAATCCAAAACGAAGAAACGAAGGATGGAGTCTGAAGGCACGGGGCAGACTTGAATTTTTCGTCTTTCTCCCCTACGCCTGTAAATAAATGCATCCGAGTTTGTTGGTTTTCTCTTACGGTCTGGGGAGTTTCGGGAAATTGCCTGTCGTTTTCGTGGCCGCTTGAATTCCAGATGACCTTGGTTTGTTTTGGTGAACGGTCCGCCAAAGATCTGCTCTAGTGTGCCACAGTGCTCCAACTTCCTTATTCCAGACCTTATGGAATCCTATCTGACTTCTGGCGACAATTCTCCATATAGGGTAGGTCGAGCTTGATTACACTGTGCCTTCACCTTCCAAAACTACTACTATTAATGCTCACACATGCCCTCGGCAAGTTTTCCTTCTTCGATCAAAAGTGACCACTTCAGCTATTAGTGTTTGTCCACCAACTGCAATCCGTCAAAAGCCACAGGGGGTTTTCTCAATCTTCATCAACGCAACCGTCATCGTGTCATATCGACGAACAGTTTCCATAATTTCACAGGTTTAGCTGGTTGGTGTTAACCAGGCACACCTGCATACTTTATACAAAGGTCTCAATCCGGCCGATCTGATTGCATTTCAAGGCATGCTTACTCTGTTTTTCGTTGAAGCTCTGTGAGACGATCACATTTCGACAAGCTGTGAGGATACGTTTGCCGTTAGTGATCGTTGCTAATAGTGCGTCGTTTCCGTGGCCTGGTGTCCGGCGGCCAAGAACCTGGTTTGAGCTCCAGGTAATGGAGATTCTGGCTTAGGATATGATTGGCTGACGGCAGCCGCTCAGCCAGAAGTGACCATTCCAGTCCCTTTCGCATTTTTGGCTTTTATTCTGACTGTACTGTCAATAGCCTTTTCCTATCAGAATAGGCTGGGTTCTGATTTGCAAAACGCCTTTTACCACGCCTGGTCCTACTTTCTGGGACCAGACTGAGGTGCCAATTAAATCCAGACTCAGAAGGAGTTTTACTCACTTAGGATGCGGTATAAGTTCATGGCCAGAAGGTTTCATGATTAATGTATGGCCGGGTAAAGTTGAGAAACCTGCGGGTTGAATGTTCTGGGAGTAGAATTTGGCCGAAAATCATGACTAGTAGGTAATCTTCAGAGGAATGGTTACTTACATGAGTCTCCGCAGCCTGTTTTCAATAATAACGATGGCTCGCAAACAGTGCGACGTAATATTTTTGAGTCTAGTCGACTAAAGTCTAATTCGGATGATGCAATCTCAGTCTGCCGTCGCGACCGACCGCCAACAAAGTGAAAAATACGGAGAACGATACAGAGACAGGGCAGTCAGCTTCATCCAATATTAGGAGCTCGCCAAATGACAACATTTAATTTGGAACAAACAAGAGTTCGCAAGGTCCGTGGACGGTAACTTGCCTCGCGGAGGCACCCCTTCGATTTCTGAAACGATGGCCGATTTCTGTAGGAGCAGAGATAGAGTTCAAATGCGTTCTGGACTCGGTAAATTCCCGCACATAATATTTATGGGACGCATATTTATCAAAGCTTGTGAAGCTTCGTTCAAACCACCTAACAGTGCATGAAGGGCATAGAATTTGCTTTCACCAGTTGTTTGCGACTGAAAGGCTGTCCCCGCCAGTTGAAACTATCCCATCAGAAAGAGGGAGTTTCGTGGAAGGTGATGTGTTGTGCAATCCCAAGGTGAATTTCCGATGCCATGCCTCGGAAAGCATCTTGTATTTTTTCTACTTACTAGAACCAGCTATATCTTCGAATGTGAATGGTTAGACTAGCAGGGTGCACGGAAAACAATCTGGCCAAATTTCCAAACCATTGTATTCTCGGCTTGTGCATACGTGCCCAGCTGTACTATTTATCTAAGTCACCGTGAATGCAATAACTACAGGGTGCACACTGAAGGCTATATTACAAATTATGACCTTGTTAGCACTCGGAGCAATTATTTCTAGACCTCACGATGGTGGTGGTTGAGGCAAGCGCGATACCGTAAGCACTGAGCGATGGGAGTTGGCAGACTTGGCTGAGTCCAGTCACTATGAGATTCCCACTCACGACCGCATCTTTGTACGTCTCCCACCTCATTATGGGTGTCCACGGAGAGGAAAACGCGGTTGCCGACACCTTATCGCGGGTCCGGATTGATGCCGTTGACACAACCCAGTCATGAGAGTTCAGGCTAAGACTCGTATTCACCTGGGTTAAACATTCATCCAAATATTTTACGATGGAAACACATCCCTCTCCGAGAAGTGTTTATTCCCAGTGCACTCTATCCCTCCTTCTGAGTCCTGATGACAGTGTGCCTTCCCAACCAGCGGATTCGATTAGTTGTGCTTTCACCTGGGGTACGTTGCATCGGACACGCTCTTGCCTCTCCTACCACCGTATCAGATAATCGACACACGTCGATGGGAGCGTTCAAGCAAGTCCTCCATCCGCTGCCCAACTGAACCTTTGCACAGGCCGCAGCGTCACTCTGAACCACTGTTTCTGACGCGACCGGCCCTTCTCATCCACTCGAACCAACGAGTCCATTGGCAAGCTTCTTAATTTCTCCAGGGGTCAATGTGCGAATTTGGACTATCCTCCTCGGTACAAACTTTTTCAGATTCGGTCCGAAAGAGCGTTTTCATCGAAGAATTTACTACAGGTTCGCGCACTGGCTTCTGGATAAATGAAAAAGCCCAACTGACTTTTCTTACCCGCACTACGATCGACACATGCACTTCGCTCTGCAGATGGCGGTGAGCTATAGCCGAATGCTATTCTTACACACCACCACCACCACCACCACCACCACCACCACCACCACCACCACCACCACCACCACCACCACCACCAAGGCTACCCAATTTCTCGACGAATGCTCCCAGACGCATTGGCTACGATCGGGTCGACTGGAGCACGCGCGCAAGGGCACGTTGACAACCACAGCCGTTCTAGCCCCCTCTAGTCCAACGCACCACTTCAGCATGAATTACTTGAACTTGTTTTCCCACCATTTCGCTCAAGCACAAAAACAGTGTCGGCACGCGACCTGACCTCGCCAGCCGCCATTACTGATTAAGACAGCAGCTCAGGATTCGGCATAGAATAAATCTCCCATCTGACGTCCGTCATCTTGCCGGAACCTGATTTAATTACAGTGGCAGTTAAGGCAAACCCATTTCCAAAGTCACTATAAATCAACATTGTTTTGTTCGAATAAGAGAAAGGGTCACCGCCACGGCATACTGTGTCAGGCTGACTGGAATTAATCGTTTCTACACCTTGTCTCTCACTTTGTTAACTAGTCTGGTTTGAGGTGTAGTCGCACAAGCTTGTTCAAAACTAAAAACCTGAATCAGAAAGGACTTACACAGACTCTAATGAGTGTAAGCGTTTTAACTAAAGATACTTACAAAGGAATCAGTTGAATGTCTGCATACCAGCCCGGAGAGACAAATGAATAATATTGCCGGATCTCATCGTGTACCGTTGCTCGCTCCCTTGCGTAAATGGCAAAAACTGATCAACCACTGGTGGGAAAAGCGGTCTTACAATAAGTGCCGGGACGCAGATTTTGCAATATTGAGCCGTTAGGTTGCGCTCACTGGTCAAAGCTTTCTGCACCTTCGGTAGGAAGAAAGACCTGTCCCTTTCAATGTCAATTCTTAAAAGATAATTCAGTCAACCCCACTTAGAATATGGCATACAAGCATGGCGGCCGTGGCTAGTAAAGCACCAAGCATGCCTCGAACGAGTACAACGGCGTGCGACAAAGCTGGTAAACGGTCTAAAAAGCCAATCCTACAGAGAAAGATTGAATTGCCTTAATTTATTCCCTCTGTGTTACAGGCAGCAAAGAGGTGATCTTATCCTCGTCTACAAGATAATACATGGCCTTGAGTATGGACTTAAATTTGAGGACATGTTTCAGTGGCACCTTTCACCCAATCTTCGTGGTCACTCGATGAAGTTACGGACAACAATGTCCAGGCTGAATCTTCGTTCTGAATTTTTCACGCAGAGGGTAGTGGAGAAATGGAACGATCTCCCTCAGTCAGTCGTGGAGGCTACGTCCCTGCAACTCTTCAAGAAACGCTTGGATGATTATTTGTGTCCCCTGTTTTCCCTCGACAGTCTGAATCTGAATTAATACCCCTGATGCAAACAAATATTTTCTCTGAGACAATGCTACTCAAATGAACCAAGTACTGTTTTAATAGTGAATATGTTTTGTTCGTGTACAGTTATTTCTAACGAGCTGACATGTAATCAATAGGGTTTTCAAAGGCTTTGCCTATTATCCTTACCAAATAAACTGAAAAAAGTCTGCATCTGCCAAACTGCAAACGCGCTTGGTGTGGTGGCAAACGCTGCTTGGGCCTGTGCACGGCGTGTTACGTTCAGTCAGTATCAGTCAGTATATTTGGAGTAAACGACAGAAGCCATGAAAACTCCATTTAGAGGGTACAGGTGTAAAGTAAAATAGTTAAACTGCAAAACTTTTGCTTGCAGTTTTAGTAGGGAGAATTCATAAATCTAATAATGTAACATAAAGGTGAAAGGGGTATTATATTCGCAAAAGAATTGCGAAAAACTTTGTTCACCGCATTCGGACTGTGAAAATTTCAATTTGGGCTAAGTTTGACGCAAAAATAGGATCTTTTGAAATCTAGTTAGTAGTATATTTATAGTCATTTCAATAATCCGTTAGATCAGGCTTCAGCAGTTTGGGTTGCCTTTCAGAAGGTGAGTATCCAGTTGTCTCTTGAACACGTTCACGGTAGGGGAATTGACAACAAACTCCGGCAAAGAGTTCCATTGGCGAATGACCCTCTGTGAGAAAAAGGAGGAACGTTGATTTGTGTGGCACAGTTCCTTTTTAAGCTGGTAATCATGTCGTCTGAGATTGGACTTGGGTGCCATTTCAAAAAACGTTTCCCAGTCGACATCCAGATTAAATCCTTTTATCAACTGGAACGTTGCTATGAGGTCACCTCTGTACTGCCTGTAGTGGAGGGGATAGAGGTTCAAGGCCGTCAGGCGCTGCTCGTACGTGAAGTTTTTGAGGCCATGGACAGCCTTTGTAGCACGCCGTTGTACACCTTCAAGGATAGCTATATCCTTCCGAAGCCACGGCCGCCAAGCCTGTACCGCATATTCCAGGTGCGGCCGCACAAATGTCCCGTATACTTTGCCAAAGACATCTTTATTCAAGTGAATAAACGTTCTGCGTATCGCGCTCATAACGGACATTGCCCGCGCAGCGACTTTAGAACATTGCGTGGTGACGTTTAGATCGTCTTTAATGAATACACCGAGATCTTTTTGCACATTGTCCGCCGTTGAATTTTGTGCGCCACCTACTCACGATTGGGTTACCTAGATTGCAGTGGTAACCGTGAGCTGTCGGAACTAGAAGTGTGAGGGTAATTTGGTAGCTAACACACCATTAAGTCTACCAACTGTAAGAGGACAAAACAAATTTTGCACCCAGTAAGACGTCTGCCCCCCAGTACTTAAGCTCCACGCTTTTAACTCCATTCGAGCACCGAGACTAATCCGGATTCAGCGAGCATCCTGGCGACAACATTTCTGACGCCACCACGGAGCGCCAGAAATTACTCGCCTCGACCCTCCCGCGCCACTGCGACGTACTGTGAGGGGTAATTGCTTTTTGTCGTACCGGGGGCATTTTGCCCAGATATTTTCCTTCCTGTATGTACTGAGGGAGAAACCAGTATGCAAGGCAAAAGACAACTGATTTTGCTACAGAACGTGAACTAGCCAACCGCATTATCCTCTGGGTAACTCTCGAGTGTCCTAGGTTAGAGAAAAGTCACTTAACGCATTGTGAGCCTATTTTGGTTTCATTCTAGCACATTTTAGGCCAGGAGTCGGGAAGTGTGACTACTTCGCTGCCAAGGAACTCTATATCCATCCTCGCACCGACCCTCCAATTACTTTAACTGCAGAAACCTCCAAGTAAGGCAAACCTCACTTTCTGTCACTCTACCTGCGCTAACCACGATGATCCCGTTGGTAAACATATTTAAGATAGATGGATTCGCCCATGACCACATAGTTTTTGAACCTCCAAAGCGTGACAGAATACTAAGTGCCACCGAAGATAACGTACATCTTCGATGGTTCAAAATACAACAAAGTCGACGTTCACAACCATAAGGCCTTACCAATTGGCCTTCTTAAACAAAAAACTAGCTTCGTTACGGGACGGAAATTTGATTATTGATATCATACATGCTGACTTCCAGTGATAAAAGACGGAATTTTGTCAAGGAAAAAGTTGACGACAGTCGCCTGCGTCTCGAACTTGCTGTGATTCTCTGTCAACGATAACTGCGATCAGTGAACACCCCGCAGGCCAATAATACAAGCCTGCTGTCAAATTTACCGTCCAGAGGAGAGCAAGCTTTTCAAAATACAGGGAGCGAAAATCCCCTGTCGCTTTACGAAGGTAGATCAGGATCCCGTTTAATTCCACCGAAATCACATGCATTTGGTTTTCCAGTCGACAAGCCTATTGAACACAGTAACCCGAAGCAGAATTGGGCTGGAGAACCGAAAGGTGATAACTAACTCAGCGCATCACAAGCGAGCCTAGAATGGGGTTTCGCACCCTGTAGGCTGGGAGCCTCTTTTGCGTGAGGGTAAGTAAACGACTGTCGGGAAAACTTTGCAGTTCGTTTTTTGCGAGTAACGAGGATCATTGCTGTCTTGAAGACGGCGCAGTGGTAACTTACGCAGGAAGAGGGCCATAGCCGGCGAGACCTGTGAAGCGCCCCCATTCCATTCTTTCCACATAGCCTGCTACAATGGCCAGGCAAGGCTAGAGCTACCGGAAATGGGCAGGACACGGTGGCTGGTGAGAGTGACTCTACGTCTATTCCAGGGCCTTGCGATGGTTGGAAGTGCAGTTTGTAGTGCATAATCCCGGAACCGAGTCGTGAATCCGCGCTCGGATCGACCCTTCTGTCTTTCCATTCTCTCCTCGTGTCGACGGTGAGTCCGAGTCAGGCCGACTGGGGGTGATGCGGCAGGGCGCAGCAGCACGGTCGGGGAAAATTTGGCAAGACACGGTTGTATTGCACAAAATCCCAGCGCGATAGAGGTTAGTATTAGGGCGCAGTTAAGGGCTAAGTTAAGTGTTTGAGTCGAGGTTTCGGGCTACTGTTAGGAGTAGGACACGAAAATAAGTGTTCTTCAGGGTCACCTGTGTTACGGGCGTCTTACTGAAAATTCTACTGCGTAATGGGGTGGTGTTTTGGGTACGATTGTCCTGCATGCGGATATGAGCAGGTAGACCCCTGTGATACCTGTCGGGCTAAATTAGAGACGTAGGAACGGGTTTTAAAATCAAAAGATCTAGTAAAGACTATTGAGTGCTACGTAGGACCACTGAAAACTCGATAATTCAGCCTTCACCATTTTAGAAAATGGGCAATGGAGGTCGGAAACTCTGCTGTCCTCGAAACTTTTAACAGGCCTATGGCCTTGTCACACTGATGAGCGCGTGCCCTTTTAGACCTGAAGTTGTAGTGAGGGAAAACCACACAAGTGCCTTTTCCACCCAAATGCGCTCATTACTCGGTCTGATATTACTTGTGAAACAAATAGTTTTAGGATTGACACTCCGCATGATTTCATTACTAGCTTCGCAGAGGAGGCCTCAGTACCTGATTTTCACGAAGTGTTCAAAGTCAGAGAAGTGTTTTCAAACTACACGCTGGTGTATAAACAACAGTCCATAAGCCAGAAGGGGCCATCCAGGTCTGACCTGCCCTTGTTGTTATTCTTTCTGCGCAATTACGTGTCGTCCCGCAACTGCCTACGAATGTTCTGGATTGAAGCTCGAAGACACAGAAAGACTGGCCGGTTCGTTGCCTAATCAATGAACAACTCTTCCTCGATATAAATGATTGGGCACGACAACATTTACTTTCAGCATTCGTTCGCGATGTAGAAGTTAATGACAGGGACATAATTGTTTTCGCGTACTTGTTAGATCCTTAAGCAGGATCCTCCGGGTTTTCTTGTTGAACACAGAATTCAGAATCTTTTCCAAGTTTAAGAACCCCAAATCACTGGACCGTCGGCACACCGTGCGCCCCACAACTACTGCTTAACACTGTCAGTGTTTTCGAATCCTTCACGTTGCCTTGCGACGTGGATGCTGCAAAAAGCATTATCTTTGCTCGAAATCGTCAGTAGTCCATCATTTTCGTGATTGTAGCCACGTGCATGTTGGGGCCTGGGTGCCTGGGAATTCATTAAGGACAGCGGGCTATTTGGTATTTATTAATTAATTTTAGCATGCGGTTGAATGAATCTAATCTATTTTAGTTAACAGAAAGATTCCCAAAGCCATGCAATGTCGAGGGGCACGCCAGTGTAGTAATTTGGATATGACCCCATTAAAGTGCAGAAAATTCGCAGCTACATGGATTAATAACCGCACCATCCATAGGTGACCCGATAACAACATCAAATACAGTGCTGACTATGATCGTCAGTGTCCGAGAGTCGTCAAAGATTTAAGTAATAGTTTCCCACAAGTTTGTGTGGTTGAAAAAACGCAGTGAATCGAAGTTCATAGTTGCTTGCCTACTTTTTGAGCGTCTGTTTTCCTTCACTTAAAAAGGTTGGGGAAAGAAGCCGATGTTGTAGACTTCGAAGCAGAAAAATTTCCCAAGTTTCTTCGTCAACGTTCTGCAATCTGCTGGTGAAAACGTTCGAGGGCATGCTCGAAGTCCTCTCGTAGAGGCTTGTTTTCATTAAACTATAACAGCCACTTTGCTGGTATCTGCGCCTCATCTCCACAGGGAGGAGTAGATATGTCTCACCCTCACTGTCACCCGCGGTTTGTTGCCAACATGCCTATATCAACCTCCGACGGATCGTTTGATATTTAAACAAAAACAGTGTCCCGAGCGACTGCTTGATGATGGCGACAACGAACTTAGACGTCCTTGTTCAACTTCCTTTTATATCGATTCTTTCATTCCCTAGGCCCACTGAAACCATCGCGGGGCACATTTTGTTTTCCAACATTAAATATGATCGGAAGGCAAGAAACTAGGGGGTTACACTTTGTAGGTAGCAAGGTAGATTATGCCGAGCACGCAAACGCATGTTTTGTCAGCGATGTAGTGGGCATTTTATTTTAAATCCCAACTCGGAGCAGTTAACGGTCTCCGCTAACGGAGTCCCTTTCAACTACGCCGTTTGAGTGCTTTTGTCAGATCCAGCAGAGAGATAAACAGGGGGCACCGATTTGAAGCAAAGTGGAACTGATACCGGTGGACATCTGCGTAGTTGGACACAATGAGTACTCTGCACCGCCACAGTAGCCGCGACAATAAGGAGGATCTCGTTCCGCATGTTCGGCAAACAAACAGTTATGCGCTTAACCCTGCTCATTTCGGTCAAACCGGGAATTAAGTAGAGTAGAGAACTCCTTACCAGAACAATTGTCGAAGAATTAAAAAGTGGCCGTCTATTCAAACTATCTTAGTCCAAAAAAATCCAAAGTGAACATTCTGTCAATTATTTAAAAAAAAAACTTGAGCGCAAAATTTATCAGACCTAATACATACTCTAATAGCAGTGCACAAACTCCCGGGTGAAAAATCTAATAGTACCTAAAGACACCTTTATATTTCACGATTATCCTGAAAATTATTTCAGTACAAAATTTGCTGTTGTGGCGTACCCCATGAAATGTTAGTCAAATTCCGAAACGTGCTCTTGTTCGGGAAGGACTACCTAGATGGGGTTATAATAACTGGTCATCGTGCAACCTAATGCCATGATGTTTCAGTCACGCCAATATCCTGGCTTTTCAACGCGCCCTTTTCTAAAAAAACGTACTCAGCGAAAATGACCACTTAAACGATAGGCGTCTTTTAACCAATGTTTGACGCCTTTATGATCTCAAATATATTTCATAGAAAACATGCATTAAAATAGCCTTTCGAATATTAATTTGGCAAAAAATCATGTCAAGTGAAAATTTTACATTCGAATAAAGGGTTGCTTTACAAAATACTCTAAATCTGAAAGCTATCGTTTCCTCGAGTGCGGATTATGCAGGAGACGCGATTTATTCTCAAATGAATAGTAACTAGCACACTTCATACATATTTTCCAAAATATACTGGAATTTATGAGGGCATCGAAAATCCATCGAAAAAATTCCACCAAGTTGTGTAGTAATTTTTACCGAGCGTGGTTTTTGCATGCGGCCGGAAAGAAGCAAATCCAAAAAGTGAGATAGTGGCATGATTAAAATATCTCTGAGTTATCTCACGCAATAAGCGATTTTACAACCTCACCTATGTAATCCCTTCTGACTCCAAACGTATTTCAGAAATACGGTTAAGATTTCATGAGATATACCACCTACCGTGCTATCTAGGCCATCTAATAATGCGCAGCCTTTCAGAAGGGCGGCAACCGTTAACTTTGAAGAACGTAAATGGTTCAGGCAGGAAAAGCGGCGAAAAAGGAAAGTACCTTATTAATGTCGTGCAAAGAAGTGGACAGTCGTGTACTTCCTGGTTGCTTATTCGGAGCGTCGAGCTTTTAACCAGTGCTGATTGGAAAGTACAAGACTGTGATACTGATTGCAACGCATTCAGTTGAAGAGCAGTATCTATCTTATTTCAGATGTACCCGGCCGCCATATTCACACCGCCCAACGTCTTTGCTCAAATGCCCTCGGCCTCAACGTTATTCACCTCCCCCATTAGCGTCGCCAGATGCTCTGACCCCACAGACTGACTGCAGCACGGGTAGGCGTGAGTGTCCAGGTTGACATAGTCGTCAATTTTTCATACCATAAAGCAGGCCTCTAGGACAAAAGACCCTTGAACTTTCACCGTCAAACCCATGAAATCAACTGACCGCATAGTTTTCCTTTCTTTCAGGCACTACTTGCCAATGTAGGTACACGTCATAACTTGGCCAACAGCCAGTGACGTCCAAGACGGCAATTCAGGACTCGGTACAGAACGTGTGTAATTCTCATAAACACCCCCCCCCCATCCCAGCGGTGTCCGCAATTTTCTCCTCCTAAACGGGATTGGCATGATGTTTGCAATATTATAGGCACACTCAATCTCTGATCTGCCATAGAGGTGGCTTAATTAGTTTGGAGAATTGTCCGTGTGACTCCTTGCCTAGCCTGGGATATTCTCTGTGTCGCAGTTGACTAGTGGAGGAGAAGAGGAAGTCAGTAGAAATGTGAACTGGAACTTCCAGATAACTTGCAACCTCGAGCAAAGCATGCCCATTCTAGACTATGGAGATAAGCGAATGGAGCTCAAAATGAAGGTTCATAGCTAAAGTCTTGTATTTTCTGCTTGACAGACGAATGCTTTCTTCATGCAAGTCCGAGACAAATCGTAGATGAAACTTTTACACATAGGCAACACATGTATAGACTGTGTAAGCAAAAATTTGTTAATTCAATCTGGTTTAGGATAAGGTTGGAAATTCACTTTAAAAGGACGGACAAGGAACATTTCCAGTTTTGCGTGGCCATGCGTTGACTGTTATATTTCGCTGTTTAACGGCTGGTTAGTAGGCCATATACGCTTCTGTAAAATTAGTTTAAAATCTTATTCCTCAAAATAACCAGCGAAACAAGTGTGAAATCTAAAAAGAGTGATTCAAAAATGATGAAAAGAGATGTCCCACGTAAGGACCTGTTCTATCGCCCAATCAAACGACAAGTAAGTTAAGGTCACCTATCTCTAAAGGGCTGGATTCTTTTCCTGTACAGTTTACGTCTATGAAAACAGTTGTTTGACGAATATAAACAAGAGGAGGAGGGTGATCTTTACGTAGACGACAGATGATTATCATCGTCTGTTCCTGCAGGATACACGAAAGGGTTTATAAGCGGACAGTTAAATCTTTGTGAAGAAGGAGACACGATTGCTGGAAGAAAGACCTTATTCTTTCGACGTTTCGGATTCCTGCTCGAACCCACCACCAGAGACAACAACAGATGCGGGTAGTTCACGCACAAAGGGCTACGGTAATTATAGCATGCAGTCGCCATGTCACTGAATACCTATGAAAGTTCACGGCTCTCCCTTCACCAGGGATTGTTGCACTTGGTGTGATGATTGTTCGATAGCCGACATTCGGTCCGTTAATCGTTGCAATTTCATCACGGGTGCCGGATGTTGGTGTGAGGTTTGCTCGACTATGTGGATCGCCAATCCTCGTGTTGGGACGAGTGTTCCCTTGAACGTTCCCCCCATGGCTAATTAGCCCGCCTAAGCAAAGTCTCAGTATCTAGCGTGGAAGGGGGAGTTCACAGGAATTGTTAATAGACTGGGGGCTAGTAAACCATAACTCAAGCAGCTCGTAGCTCACGCGATTATAACCTCTAGTGAGAATCTCGGCCTCGTCGAATTTGAATTCGTGGCCGGATTTCGTTGGATGGGCCGTAACTTAGGAGTTGACGTCGGTTCTCCGCATTGCCGTCGCGTGTTCGGCTATTCGCGTTGGAGGCAGTCTTCCGGTTTCGCCTACGTAGATTTTTTGTCCGTAACTGCACCAGATCCGATAAACGACACCAGACGTTTCCTGCCATAGCAGTGTGTCTTTCGGTCTCATTATCTGACGCCCGGGAGTTGCCTCCGGTCTGTGTGCAACTTCAACTTCAAGCGGTACAGGCGGGCAGCTGACGGCTCCCGAAACGGCCTTAACGTACGTAGGCGCTCGCCAAAATTTGGAGTCCGTGCGATTCGGTCTTTCGTCCCATTTGCGTATGCGCCGGTTAATGAAGTTGCGCTGGTAGCCATTGATTTTGAGCACTTATCGAAAGTGCTATAGTTCGGTAGTCTTGTGCTCCGGCTCACTGCAGTGCGTCTCAGTACGCCAATGGAGAGTCCTTGCAGAACTGCGTTTGTGGCTGATTGGGAATTTGCTGTTGAGGTTCAGTACTCGCTCGTATTTATCACTAATCTGATCAATTTAATATCTAAGCCACCACAGTCGTTGCGGCATACGAGAAAAAGCAGTAAGGCCAGCTGGTTGTTTACTTCCTCCTCCATCGTAAATTGCACGCCCGAGCAGACAGCTTCGAGACGCTCTGATAATGTCAGCAATTAATCCCGGTCGATAACGACGAAGGGATCATTCATATACCGGGCCAAAATTTCGGTCCGTGATGCTGGAAGATCAGCAACTCCAACCGTTGCAGGACCGCATCAGCAATGAGTCCCGAAATCGGCGAACCTGTTGGTGTGCCTTTCATCTGCTCGTAGACTGTTCTCTAAAACGCGGAGTACGTGTTGTGACATAACTTCAGGAGCTGAAGGACTTAGGTGTGTCCAAGATGATTTTCCGTTTTATTGTATTTGCTTCGTGGAAGAAGTTTGATGCTATCGATCGTCATATCCTTGGGGAATAGAAGTAACGAGCGAAGCGAGGAGGCGAATAAACTCTTCTTTCAGCGATCATGTCCTTATGACCGCTTCCTGGAATTCGCTTCTTCGCTTCTGTTAGTTAAATCTTTCACAAGACTTTTACTCATATTCCGGACGAAGACTTGGAAAGGCAACAAATTTCTGAAACTTTGCAAATAAGTTCACCTTAAAATACGTTGTCAAACACTAGGTTTAGTATGAAATAAAATTTTGCAATGGCATTCTTTCGTGTCATGTACTCTGCTCGTGCTATTATTCTTCGCTATCAAGATACTCCCTTAATGCCATAACGGCACTTTCTTTTTAATGCTCCTCAGCAAGCTCTAATTAAAAGAGGGCAATAGTAGAGGCTGGTAACACTGGTGCCCTTATCATGGATACCGCTGATCCAGAACAGTTGGTGAATATAATAAGAGGTCAATCAAAGTACAAAGTCAGCATTTATAATTCAAGACTGTAAATGGGCAGCTGTCTTTATTGGGAAGACTAATTTCATGCAGTCATTACGTAACCTTTTTTACATCGTTTTCCCTGCACGCTTTGCGATTTCCTTCACCCCTTTGCGGTTAGCGACAACAAGGGTCACATTCAGATGACGGAGTCTTATTGGTAGAATAGACAAGCTTAAGACATCAGTGCTCATTAGTACATAAATGACTTCGGAGATGCGCTGCTTCGCTTTTTTGGAGGGGGCGTGGCGGTAGCCACCTTCACATTAAGTCGATACCTTGTAGGAGAGATACTTTACGAAAATACGCGAGAAGTTTGATCCTTTTACGAGTTGCTTGTCTCAGATGTTTCGCCTACGAATTCCCGCATAGTAACCCACTAATTTATGTCCAATAATAGTTAAGCTATCTGGCTTACTCGAGAAATTAACGCAGTGAAGGTGATATTGAACACGGTCTCTGCCGAAGTTCTGTGCTTCATACAGCGAGTTTGATTTCACGAAGACAGCAGGTCGGCAGCGCCATTAAGTGTATCAGGGTCAAAGAGGTGCTCTTATTTGTAACTTTCTGTATGTCGAATTACTTGCCGTGTCTGTCCAATCAAAGTTCTCTTTTTATGAAAGCGTTTTCGGATTATTACACTGATCTTTGTATATGCTGAACTTTGTAGGGAAAAGGTACAGTAAGCAGCGTATCTCGTGAAATGTTAGCCAAAATTCCGAAATGCGTCCTTGGTCAGAAAGGACTGTTTGGGTAAGGTTATATGATTAATTAACTTGCAGCATAATCCCAGTATTTTTAATTAGGGTAGGATGCCAGCATCTGAATGTGCTTTTTTCCTGCCATCTACAAAAGCTACGCTCAATGAGAAATGACCACTTGTGTAGATGGATTTTTCTAATAAATTTTTGACACCCTTGAAACTGTCGATACATTTTTTAGAAAGTATGAGCAAAATAGTCTTCCTCGTGCTCAGTTGATAGTCAGTCACATCTTCCAACAGCATGCCCAAAGAAAAGGTATCTTTCGGTTTTAAAAATGTCTTTATGCCCCGAATAACTCTGAACCCAATCCGCCTCTGAGTTTTCGTTTGGGAGTTCAAAACTGCTGACTGTATACATTCCGTGTAAGGGAAGTCACACATTGCTCAATGCCATGGAAAAAGATACTATACAGTGGTCATAACATTTGGCAATTTATTTTGACTATATTATATACTTTAATAATAAACATTAATAAACAGACAGATGGGATGCCATTTGAAAGGGCACTCCGCAGCCATAAATATCGTAATTACAAAGCCCTTAAGCCGGAGGATACCCTTTGTTAGACCATAAAAGATAGGGGAAAGTGAGTTACTACCAAATGAAAATAAAAGAGATTTTTTTGTATATGTATTCTAGAAATATATTTGGATTGAGAAGGGAATTGAGGATTAATTTGAACATGCTTACCATCTAAGTAGTCATTTTTTTCCGACTGCGGTTTTTGTAGGTGCTGAGAGATTAGCGCATTCGGAAGCCCACATTCAGGTCTGACTTACACATTCAGATCACGCTGTACGATCTTCGATATTACAACCCTACGATCCTTCCTAATAAAAGGCACATTTCGGGATTTCGACCAGCATTTCATGGGATATGCAACCTTCTTGTTGCTTATCGAGTCCACTACAGCTACTGTCTAGCAGGCATGCAAACGGACTAAAAATGAATGCGAGCAAACTGTTGTTTTCAATTAACACACTGTCCTTGATCAGGACGCCTCCTCGCCCGTCAAGAAGAATGGAATTTTTAAGTGGATTGATAGTCTTCTTTCTTGAAACGCCCTGAGACCCCGGTACGTCTTGACTTCAAAAATTATACCGACACACTCCTATCCGACGAAGGCATTTTGGGAAACGCAGTCGTGATAATCGCCTACGCATAAAATGTATAAACTTATAGTTTTTAATGTTAAATTGTGGACCCGACATTTAAGGGGAGATACATCTTTAACTGCGAACGACTGAGTTGGCGAGAATAGTGGAATTTCTGTCACCACCTGTACATAAAGCTGACAAAGAAAACGTAGTTGGAAGTGAAGAAATTTCGAAATTCTGCTGAAAGTGCTGATGCCTGTCCTTACGAATGCTAGTAAACAGTAAATTTTACCTTTACTTTTGTGTACCTTCGTTGCGCTGCCTGTATTGCCAAATTCAATCACTAACAAGCAATAACATTTTAAGCGATGCATCGCTTCTGTACTTTAAACAGCCTTTATTGAGAAATATCTCATAACCGTTTTGTTATGGGAGTATGAACGCTGTAAAACTATTTTACCAAATAAGTCGGTATGCACATTACCTTGCAACAAATACTTATGGTTATATAGATCATTTTTGTGTTTCTGTAGTGTCTACATGTTCTCTCTATCCGACAGCCTAGGCCTGTTTTCCCTTTCGGTCATCCATATATTTGCGCCCATGTCTCAATCGGTTTTTGCCGATCAGGCAACGAAAGGTGCTCGCTCCGATGTGTCTTTAAGGTTTAATCCAGAGCAGTCGCAGGCAGCTGCCGAACGACAAATAATTTCAACAAAAGGATGTCGATAAGTACAGGGCAGACCTGGACGGCCCTATCTAACCATTAAATTCTGCTGCCCTTGCTTGCTTTAAATTATTAGCCGTCGTCAGCCAGTCACAGAGACTAAGCCAAGGGAGACAATGGTTAATAAGTCTGAAGTAGCCGTCTCAGTCTCATCTTCTATTGTCTGCATCTCCACTGCACCAGTCGTGTCCTTTACATGTGTTAGTGAATATTTTGTGTAGGAAGTCCTTTTAAAAAACATATATATATATACACATATATTGGTTTTCTCTCAAAAGGACTTTGTGGCAACCTAGATTGTGTTGAAGATCTTGCATAACAGCGGACTGCATTCGATGGAATGAAAACGAGGAATAAAAGGGACGCAGCTTCCAGGTATCGCTATTCGATATAAGCTTAATTTCGATGCTACTTTAGGTCCCGCCACTAATTATTCATATCCAACAGGACTTAACGGTGAAAAAACACATGAAAATACTTCAATACCAATAAAAAACATATAACCAAGCTCCTCAGCGTATAGATCTTGTTCTCGTTTGATGAGGCCACATCATGGCATACAAAACCTCTTCTGCAATACTGCCACCGAAGCCTCTCTACAAATACTACATGATGACTGTATCAGAGGGCTGGAAATTTTTGTTTCATTTCTCGGCGTGTTGACGACAGTTCAGTAATCAGATAACGATACTGACAGACGTCTACTTTTAGTACTTGCTACAGAGACCATTAAGGTTACATACATCGTTCGACTTTTTAAATAAGTACTTGCGTCCACTCATATCTTATTAGAAAGCATCAGAGGGTGTAACACGGTTAGGTCGCGTTGGAGATCGGGCTCAGAGTGGATGAGACCAGAACTGGGGTAATGTGTGGGGGAGATATAAGAGAGCGTGAATGAGCATTGGTGCTTTAAGCAGACGTAAGATCGTTGTAGGAATAAGACAGGAACTTATTTTGCAAGCCCATAAAATCACAAGTTTTGTCTATCTGGTCATCTGGCTCTCGACGAAGGAATAACCAGTTACTATTCGTGGACGTCCTTTTCTGTCCTAAGCGTGATAAGATCCTCATAGGTAACTACCCATAGTTACCTATGTAAGCATTCATTGGCCATAGCGATCCGTAATACCGGTATAAGGATGTCTGTGACTAAAATAGGACGATTTGATAACTATGAGCGCCAAAGCAAGCGGACGTAGGTCAAAGGCATTTTTCTCTTAAAAACCAAACATGATAATTTTCAGTAAGAGTTTTCTGATTATACATGCTTTTTTCGGAGTTCGGACCTAAGATTACAGAATTTGAAGCGCATCCATCTTTTAAAGAGGCTGTCTAGTTCCTTTGTGTATATACGTCTCCAAATCAGCAGTAGAAGCGCAGAAGTTTGCTTGCATTCCCTCAGCGTTTGATTCTTGACAGGAATATGGATATTACTTGACGAGTAAAATGCGCGCAGACATGTGGTGGAGTCCACCAATAAGCAATCCCACACGGACAGAATGAGAGCCGAATTTTCCAAAAAAATGCTAAATCCTTTTTGTCAGAGTGCTAATGTCAAAATGGTTAAGTAAACGCCGAATGGTGACTACCAGGTGTTACCCCAAAAATTGTTCCGCAGTGTGAACCCTATAAGTTTATTTTTTGAGAACTTGTTTCCAAAGGGTGACGACTTGGCGGTTGACC
>CACRXP010000531.1:221003-243647 GCA_902702965.1 Spirometra erinaceieuropaei | reverse complement strand
AAACCAAACATGAAAATTTTCAGTAAGAGTTTTCTGATTATACATGCTTTTTTCGGAGTTCGGACCTAAGATTACAGAATTTGAAGCGCATCCATCTTTTAAAGAGGCTGTCTAGTTCCTTTGTGTATATACGTCTCCAAATCAGCAGTAGAAGCGCAGAAGTTTGCGTGCATTCCCTCAGCGTTTGATTCTTGACAGGAATATGGATATCACTTGACGAGTAAAATGCGCGCAGACATGTGGTGGAGTCCACCAATAAGCAATCCCACACGGACAGAATGAGAGCCGAATTTTCCAAAAAAATGTTAAATCCTTTTTGTCAGAGTGCTAATGTCAAAATGGTTAAGTAAACGCCGAATGGTGACTACCATGTGTTACCCCAAAAATTGTTCCGCAGTGTGAACCCTATTAGTTTATTTTTTGAGAACTTGTTTCCAAAGGGTGACGACTTGGCGGTTGACCAATCAGATCGTTCCAGTTTTTTGTATAAATTATATACTCCGAAAAGTTGTACTAACCAGTCACTAAGAAAAAGGGTGAGTATGGCTCAAGTGGCTCTTGTCTTTTGAAAGTAATTTTTTACTATTAGGCTACTTCTCTCGTTAACTTAAAGAATGTGTCTGTGGACGAAGTAACTAAAGGAAGATAGATCCCCGAGAATACCTTTTCTTGCTTTGAATGTCACAGACCTCTTTAAGCTTTTCGTGTCTGCCTCCCTGCAGACTAATTAAAGGGCATTTTGCCACTTTTCGATTCAGTTTTCATTGTGGGTGTGACGCATACCACAAAATGCGAACGGAGTTAAAAACCAGCAAAAATCATTACTTGGCAAATCAGCCGATTTTATGTGCTCTCGTTTTTCGAACGAGGCCAAAAATTGCTGTCCTTTATAGAAAGAAAATTTATAGAAAGAAAGAAGATTTATAGAAAGCAAATTACCAGCTTTGTCAGTAGACACGCCTTCTAAAATGATCACTCACCCCCGCAAAATGGGTTAAAGTAGTGTTGACTGTGTATCCTCTCACTTTCCGCAGACACATTTTCCACAAATCAACCATTTTATTAAGAAAAATTGAGAAGTAGGGAACAGGAAAAAGAGGTAATTTTCCAACCAACAACCACGGGAATTTACGCTGGACGCCTTATTTCCGCGCTACCAACGGTTAAACCACCAGGTCATGCGAATTAGTCGAGACGTGTCTCCTACGGACCCACAGGGCAAGTCGCCCCCTTCCCGGACCAGTGTTCTGCCTAGATTGCAGTGGGAGGCACATGTGTGCAGGGAATAGGCACTTACTGTCGGACACCGGAAATAGTTCGTAACTTTTAATAAACAGAAGTTCTCATCAAAGCCGGCGTTTCGCAAGCGCAAATGATTCTGCAAGAAAACCCGTTTGTTCTAAGGTGAAAAAGCCATTGTTAATCTAAATGGCTCCCGGTATTGTGCCTCTAATCCATACTTCTCGCAGCCGGGAAATATTGGTATTTTTATAAACTATAAATTTCGCTCATACTTTGAATTTACCCATATACTTCAAAAAGGACTTTTTAACGACGTATTCAGAGGATAGGCGTGTTTCCAGTAGAGCACTCTCCGTCTCAAACTTTCTAACCCCTGCCTAGGCTCTCCTATGGTCAAAGCATAGGCAGCATGTATTTATGAATCATTTTATCATCGCTGAGCAGTGTTGCGCAGTTTAAAATAAAGCGTCCGACCTATGGGGGGCGGAAATTTGCGATTTATTTTCTTTTTATGCCAGAATCTGTATGGCTCGACTGCCTTCAAGGAAACTTCGATTTAATATCTATTTATGCAGGCCCTTAAACCCTATCATCTGAAATATGAGAGTAAGCGTTTGGATTGGGGCATAGGCAAGGAGCATCCTCAGTTTGATAATATTTGTTAATTTCATGTTTTTAACTGACTATGTCATCACATTCACCAGCAAACTGCTGTTTTTTACGCCACGCTTACTTTTTCATCTTCCGGATCTCTAAGACATTAGAGAGAAGCAAACGCACGAGTTTGAGTGTAATTGAACATTTGCTTTTCCCAGTCCTTAAATAAAACGTCTTACCTGGTTTTGATTAGTAAAGTTATTCATCGAAAGCAGCATTATCGGACATTTTGTCATGTTATAGCTACACCTGTTTGATCACGTTTAATTACACTTCAGTTCAATATGTCAATAAGTTCTATGAAGACAGTTGCTTTGCTTTATTTCACATTCTAGTAGTTAATATATTTTTTGAAAAGAATTAACGTGCACAAAGGTCTCATAGTAGTCGTAGCGCAACTTCATAAACGTTGATGGGAATGAACGAGCGGTCGACAGTTCACTATGTGACAGAACCGTAAAGGTCAAACTGCTTGTGCCACCAGAGGATTTTCAGTCATTTTGCAATACTTTGCTTATGTCCTACTAGAAAAAACTACTGGCTAAAATGCATTGCAGTTGAAAAGTTGAAGTACAGTATGCATTGCTTCCTCCATTGCATGGTCTTTGAGAAACTTCACCAAGAACATAGCCCATTTCGACAGTTATGTCTCTTCGACCTTGTCTGAAAAACCAGAGTACTGTACACACCATGAGAGAGTTCGAGTCTGCAGGCAGATTTGCAGCTTGGTGCGTCAAATACGCTTACTTTTCTCTTCACTCTTTGCCCCTTCAGACATGCGTTGTCTCTGCCTGTGCATACTGTCCTCAGTGATCTACCTGGAGCTGGCAGACGGGATGAGGATCAGGCCAACGGAGGTCGAACCCCTCGAGACCTGGCTTTCCGAGATACCCGTGGCTGCAGCAGTAGCAAAACGCCTTCGAAAGCTGCCCCTTCACGACTCAGAAGTCGACATACCCTCGCTCATGTCCTACTATGACATGGATAAGCGAAAGCTTGTTCCATATAGTGGTGGAATTTTTGGGAGAAAGTGAAATATTAGTTGTCCCGCAGTTTTGTAAGACCTCCGATTTTGCGTGTGGTATTCTGTACCTGCACATCACTGCAATTAAACTTCTTAAGGCATCGCACATTCTTCAGGTGTCTGCAAAGTTTTTTGAAATAGGCAGAAGGAACAAACTTTTCCAAGGGGATGCCGGTTATTATCTGTTATATGGAACGACCAGTAGAAAGTTAGGGGGTTGTTTTCATTAAAGCAGGCTGGGTTTATAGATCCGATCCAATTAATTACTGACTATTTTTACATAACTATATTTGCGAGTGTGAGGTTCGTTCGAGAAATTTACGGAACACTCGTGACTGCGCTAGGAATTGTGCATCACACCAGTACTTAGAGATTCGGGCAACGTTTCCTCATTGAACCCAGCTTATTGGAAACAAATATGACCGCAGTTTGAAGTTGCACCGTATTTCAGCGGCAAAAACAGCGCAAGAAAGGCAAGCAGAAAGTGGGAGGAGCCGGGTCACTCAATTCACTATTAGGTTAGCACTAGAAAACACTTAGAACTTCGTACAGGGCCCTTTGTTAGCCTTCATCTTCTATCACAGCGGCATCCTAAATACCTGTAATGAGTCCGGTAAGGCTAAATGTTTCGTTGACAAAAAAAAACAAAAAACGACATCTGTATAAAAAAACAACAAGGACCCTTCAAAACCTATCCTTACAAATTTTGTTAGGATGAGCTCCGATCTAACTCTGGATTTAAGCACTACGTCCAGCTGTTGTTAAAGAATGACTACGGAATGGTAACTGACGACAACGAAGCCAGAAGTAATGGCTAATTTAAACTGACACTGACAAGCCTGCCGATATAGGTGTTATGGGTCGAAAACTGCAATTAATCAAGCAGTGGCTCTATCTAGCCTGAACTTTCAAGTTATCTCTCTCCATTGTAGATAAAGACACTTCGCAGGGAAAGAATATAACGGTCTTTTAGTCTGGTAGTCCCGAAGAATGTATGCGGCATATAAATAATTGACGATTTGATTTTGCTTTGGGCAAGAATATGAACCCAATTCCTCCCATGAACAAAATCCTTCTGGATATGTATGTAAAGAATATATCTTTCTGGACCTGCGAACAAATGAGGGCGAAATCCTAAGGTCTCTGCTCGTACTGGATGTCAGTAAGCATTTGACATTGGGGGGAAAACAGGAAACCTATCCTTACTCTTTCACTATAATTTATAACTTTAACTGAACTCCACTAGAGCAACAGAATGCAAACTACTAGGTTGGTTGTAAATGAGGTTTACTTTTCCACTGAAAGATGTGAACGATCAATCAGCGATAAGTCTGGTAAAAGCAGAAACTTGTCATTATGTTTCACAGTTAGGTGTAATCAAGGGCTCTTCGTAATTATTCGGACTTAGGGGTAAGAAGCCGGCTTGTCAGAATTTAAAATAATATCTCGTTCCGCAGACTGTTCAAACTCAAGTTTCCGACATATCGGCTTTCCCTGGACTGTGTTTATCGACCGAGATTCAAATAAAAGTTGCCGACAGTATAAAAATTAATAATTTTTTACCTACCACAATCAACAATTCCTCTTTAAAATGTGTCCGTTCGTCCTTTTTTAAGACCCGACTTCCGATTTTCGGTGTTCCCTACTGGCAAGAAATAAACGCACGGATTTTATCCTTTATGTTACTAGTGGTCAGAATAAATATTAGTTTGTTAATCCCAGCGTTGTGTAGGCGAGAACTCAGCGGGACTCGTCAGCATCTTTGTCAAAACCTTCATCTCGCAGTTGGTAAGTCAAGAAATATGGAGGTAAAGATACTTGACAAACAAATTGTACATTTCTTGAAATAAATCAAACATTGGCTGCGAAGTGGAATACTCAAACAAAAAGTAACTTGATCAACAAGTCGAAGAAGGATTTGAAATGATTCCATTATGTAAATGGAACAGGAATTGCTGTAGACCACCTTCTGACTACACTTGCCTTGTGATATAAGTTGCCGAATCTACAAATGAATAAATGAGTGATATAATTCGGGCACATGGATAGGTAGTGTGAACAGAGATACTACATTCAAGCAGACAATTTCCATTATTTATAGCCTTAAGTCGATTATAGCCACTGGATGCTAAAGCATGATCATAATTTAAAATAACACGGGAAAGAGATCTACGTAGTTCCTGTTCATCGGCGATTCACTCTAAATCCGTTGCATTACTTAACTGTTTAATCTATAAATTTAGGAACGGCAGACCATAAAATCTCAGTTCAGGTTTTCGAGTTGACATAATTGATGGCACTTGGCACAAAGGTACCTAGTGTTAATAACGGGTGATCTCCCCACGTCAATTTTTTGAAAACTCGAACGAAAATAGAAACTGCTTACGAGAAATTTTGCTAATGAATACTGACAAATAATAACTATCAAAATGCATTAGAACAGACTGGATATAAATTTAAGCAATGAGATCATCATGAAGGCTCAATCGGACATCGGGAGTACTATGGGGATATTTGGTGAACATAGAATGAGTGACTCTCGGAAGAAGCAGTTTGCCAGCAAATGTCAAGGTGAAGAAAAGAGGACGGAAGACGACAGAAATCCAGTAACTATTATGACGTGGTGCAAAAGCACGACTTAGGCGAGCGCCTTGCATGAGTGAAAAGAAAGGAACGTCCGCTTTCACGTCTGTAGTCTATGATTTTCCTCTAAAAATCAGCGGGCAGGTAGAGGCCGCAGTCAATGCCAGGTGACTAAGGTATGTCATTTTTGGCAAAGGACTAATTGAATGTTGCAGATATGCTAAGAAATCTTGAGAATCCCATGTGTAGTTATTTATCCATATGAGACTGCTCTTCGTCGCATGTCAAGAACAGCCACAGCATATGCGACCACAAACTCCAAGGCATAGCTGGTCACCTAGCAAACCACTTCTTAATCCTCCAAAGTATGAGCGATGAGTCAACGTCTTTGAATAATATTACGGGCTTCAGCGGTCACTTTGAACTTGTACGATAAAGGCAGTTTCTGACGCAGTGGAAACAACAGTTGATAAGTCTGTATGATGACGTTTTGTACCATCAGAACTATTGATAACGTAAGTCAGTGACACTCCTGTGGCACATAATTAAGTAAATTTGTAAAAAGCACGTGTCTAAATGCATCCATCTTGAATAATCCTATTTTTAACGCGATCAAGGAAAATACATAAGCGTTGTCTCTAAAGTTCTCCTACTGCTTACAGATAGAGTCATATCATAGTCAATTTTTATTTATAAGGGCAAACATCCATTTGAGCTCATAAGCTTGATACATATATTCTTTTCATGTCATGTCCAGTGGAACCGAAAATTGGTAAGATGAACACCAGAAGGCCGCATTAATGAATAAAAGTCCTTTTGCTGATACATCAGATGGGGAGGACGATGATTTCGCCATTTACTATTTGGGCTTAGTAGTACCAGATGGTAGTCGTCTTTACCAAGTCTTAAATGCAGATTTAGGCCGTTGACCACTGTCGTTAAACAAATTCCAAAAGACCACTACATTGGGTGCCACGGCAAAAGTTAGTCCATCTTGACGTACTTCTTAATCGGTCGAACCAATCAGCTTTGCTTTCTTCGGAAAAGTGTCATATCATTGCAGGGATGATGGTGGACTATCAAGGGAAAGCTAGTAAAACTTTATAATAAGTCTCGCCTCAGAAACGCTGGAATAATTTTATTGCTTTCTTGTTCCATCTTTGTTTTGAACTTGAAATTAGTTCGCTGCTAATGCTAGTTAATTCCGTTGGCGTAATGGTTTTTACAGCGATCACCAGGTTTTATGCATGGACGGACATTTTTGGAGATTTTGGCATAGTTTGCATCTTTACATCGGCAAATTCGCATACAGTTTCTTGACTTCCAGTGTCAAGACATTTTCCTACGTAGCATTTATAGTTTGCTGACGTCAGTTAAAATAAAAATTTAAAAAGAAGTTGAAACCGTTTACTACTAGATATTATTAATGTTCATTATCCGGTCATTTCGTCTGACCGAAGTAAACGCGGGTTTTGTTTTTAATGTCATTTGCTTTTCAGCTTTTGCGACACAGGTCTGTTCCATGTGTATGCCACACAGGAAAAGTAATTGCTACTGGCTGCATGAAGTTTTAGTCGGGAGTCATTTTTGCCTTCAAAAAGCTGCAGAGTTTTTCTTCGTAAACTTATATTACGCTTGACTACTCACAGCAAAAATTATCATAGGTTTTTCAGAAATCTTGTGTGTTTGAAAAGTTAGATCTCTAAATTATTTTCACGAATGGCTGCTATTGGCAAAGGTCCCGTGTCAAAAAGTCCCTGTTCCGTCATAAAATTTGGCGCGATACCTTTTAAAACTGGAAGGGCTGATCAGTTGTTCGGTCATGCTCCTCGAAATTGCAACTCTGGTCAACGTCAGAAACTGTAATCTGTTCGTAATAAAGAAAACTAATCACTCTTCTCACCTATTTTTGACTACGTCCTCGTCGGGGGGAATAACCAGTGTAACGTATTCGTATCTGCCGGACAGACCACGACCCTGACGTCTCCAATGCGAAGTTTCAACTGCAACACGTAGACTGTTCACAAAGTAGTCGGGCAGTTGGTAAGATAAATACTGTATTATTGGATATGGCTGACCAACGGCTAGGTTTAGGCAGTAGTCTGAATCACCTTCCGAGACAAACAAAAACTCCGGAAGAAAGGACCGCCGTAGAGACGCGATGGAGGGAACTGCAGAACAGCATTCACTCCGTTGGTCTGAAAGTCCTAGGTTGCTGACAACGTTATCGGTTTGGTGACAACGACGAGGAGGAGGACTTCAAGCTGTTCTTCAAGAGTAACGGGATACAAACTTCCCCGCGTTAACCCTAGAACTGAAACCATGAAAGCGACTATCCTCCGATTTCGAAGCTTGGTGTATCAATTTCCGAGGAAGAAGCATAACTTTTGAATAATTCTTGGGGCTGAGGAAACAAATGCACGCAGATCGCAATGAAACGCGTAATTACTTCGCTTTCTCCAAGGCGTACTTAGGCCCTCAAGTCAAAGGGACTATGCTGTTGTTTAATTTTGACGGAAAAATGGCTAATTCTGACGGGTAATAAGCCGAATTGGGTTGCATGGTCGCTCCCACCTTATTTGATCTAATGTTCTCCATCATGCTGATGAATGCATGTCGAGAGGAAGTGCTGGGGATGAGCATTGCCTGCTGAGCTGAAAGACAACTGATCCGCATTGGAGGCACACAAATCCCCACGAACAGTGTTCACGATCTCATTATTACACAACCAGTATCACGACGTACAAGTTACGGCTACTGAGCCCACCAAACGTCGCAGCGATGCACGTCGTCGCTTGCGTCGGTCGAATTGTAGAAGTGGCACTAACGTCAAATGTTTCGATTTTGCCGGAATATACCGCGTAAATCATAAAAAGTTATTTAAACAAGATTTTATAAAAAAACCCTAACCGAAAAGGATAAAACACTGAGAACTGGGAATATATATAATAAGAAGCTGAATCCTCTTGATAAATCTGAGTACTTTCACATTGTCGGTTTCGATCGCGAATATACAGTGGTTGAGGTACGCTCACCGATCGTTTTTACGGAACTCACTCCTCATCTTACCACTGTACATTCCCGATCGAAACCGACAGGACAAAGGGCCCGTGGTCCAGTGGTTAGAGGCGTTGGACTTCTAACTATCAGTTCTGGAGTAGGAGCCCCAGGTGTCCCACACGTCGGGGTCGGCCTTGACTGGCTGACGACGGCTAATAAGCCAGAAATGGCCATCCCAGTCTGCCTTGCCTTTGTCGGTAATAACATTCTGCCTATATCATGGGCCGCTGTGCGGCTGCCGGTTAGGCTCGAGAGAGAGAGAGCCCGTAACGCACAGCGGGACGCGTGGGTTCGTAAAAACGACTGGTGAGCTCCCCTGTACTTTCACCTTGGAAAACCGTTAAGACTTGAAGAGAGACACCTCAAACGGCGAAACGGCGAGAATAGGTGACCAAGCCCTCGGACGCACCGAGGAAATCTGGAAAGAAGGACAGGAGGCCATATTGCTGCGCTCTGCTTAAATGATAAGTACATTAACGAGGGCAGTTAAGATGTGAGTCTGGACTGAGAAAAATGGTCTCATGGCGATATTCGTGAAAACACGATAGACCAGTACCCTTTTCCTTTGATACAGTTCCCATGAAACCTTACAGCACCTCGGGGTACAGATCTACGAGAAATCATATGTGCGCTGGCCAGGTCGAGGCGGGCGCGAGTTCCAAATATATGAGTGGGTGGGACACCGGTGACGTCGGGAAATCGATGTATCGATCGGCTGCTGTCTGGTCGCTAATACACCCGCCTGAAAAGGTAGTCCCTCGACCTATAAAATACTGAGGTGTGAGTGCTAGTCGCTGAGGCAGTATGAGAAATGGTAGCCATGGCGCTCAGAAAAGTCCAAAAGTAGTAATTAAAGTTTTCCACGCTTACGGTTTATTTACTCCCCATTGTTCCAAAGTATCGGAAGAGTCCGAACGTCGTATGGGTGTGCCACCATACAAAGGCATACGAACTGATGAGGGCAGGCTCAAAGAATAGTCCTAACCAAGAGGACAACTCTTAGCATAAAGTACCTCTATTGCAAATTCGAATTTTGCCTACAAACTGTAAATACTTGCTCAGAACTGTCAGATGAAGGTGCAGATTTTCCCACTAGCGACACTGTGTGTACGCAAAAAAGCAAGCCACGTTTTTGGCACCTATCTTTTTGAGCTTCCTGTGCTGCTTCTGCGCCCTTTGAATCCAACGAGAAACAGAATTTTGTTTCAACTGTAGACTGGCACATTGGCTCACAGAGGTAGCGATATTTTATACGCGAACATAAGTTCTACAGTAATTTTAAAAGCCACTAAACTGCTTTATTCTTTACCAGCAATATTTACGTCTTGACCTTTTTTCGATCTTGTTTGACGGTACCCTGGGGGTACAGGCTATTCTAAGGGCCCATGACTCTGTTTAGCTCTGCAGTCTCCCTTGAACGGCGCTCGATCAATCGGTTTAAGGGCTATAAGTCTGACAACACCCTGCTGCCGATCGATATTTCGTCTTAATTAAATATGAGCTGTTAGACTTACTTTTATTTTGGCGGTCAATACTAGTTGAGACAAGAACGGTCTAGTAATTTACTACAAGTGATACAGGATTACTATCCGTGTGTATGGACCTCGCTTCCTTTCAAGCCTTCACTTTCAGAACCAAATAGGATATAACTTGTCTTTCCTCCTTAATTTTGCCATAAATAAGAGCACGGAGGCTGCATGAGATTTAGGCAAGAGTGTTGAAAATCTCTAAGCGTTATATCTGAAAGGTTGTGCATCATTGCCCAGCTAAATCATTTTGCTACCACAGGGGAGGAGGCGCAAGATACTTTAGGCAGAGGAAAGGCGGCTGGAGACAACGATTCCTAGAGGGGAGTGCAAGAGTGAGTTTGTTTAAATGCTAGGCTCAAAAGTCAAGTCACTGAGCAAAGTGGGTAAGCACAACTCTCTTTCTGAGAGACAAAACAGAAAAAACAGTATCCGAGTACACCATGTTTAGCCTGGTGTAATCTTTCTTCCGACATCCCGAAAAGTTACGCCCGATTCAGTAAAAAAATTGCCGGGTGGAGTTTGAGGAAGCGACAAATAACAAACCGTAAGGCACATCTGAAAAAATCTTTCGTACTATGAGCAATAACTGGGGACTGGTAGTGAAATACTACATGATACTATTCTTTCGGTCCATGACCAACGCATGTCGGTCAGTACTTGAAGGATCCCAGTCTCGTTTCTCCCAGGGTTCGGCATCCGACAGAAAGAAAAAAGGCCGAAATACGCTTGACTTCGAATTGTGCATTTTTACGTTGTCACTTGGGTGCATGCCAATGTCTGTGAGTCGGACGAGGAATGGTGGGTAATGACGACAGCTTTGTAGACTGCTTAGCAAGGACAAGGAGAGCGAATAAGGCTATACATGTGCAACAGGGTATTTTAGTTGTCATTCTCGTCTTACGAAAAATGAAAGACTGAAAGCGGATCATTTTTTAAAAAGCGTCTTGTCACAAAAATTCAACCAACAACTTGTGGACAGACAGCAGTTTCCCAGGTGGTCATGGTGGCCTTTGAGGGAGTTCTTGCAAATGGTAACGGAGGCAAGTTGGCAATCAAACTAAAAGCATTTAAGGAGATATCAGCGTGAAGGTGGTGTGCAGAGTATGATGGTAAACTTTCAGGAGAATCACACCAGCCGCGAGTTATAAAATTTTCCATAGAAGTGTTTGGGGCCTTATTCCAAAATGAATGCACACTGACTGAAAGGAAGTGAAATTTACCGTACCGAAGAAGTCAAAAATAATCCATTCTTTAAAGTCCACTCAAAATGTTTCGTCAGGGAGAATGTAGAAAACAACAAATTACTCATTAGAAATACCAACAGACCGTTTGCTCTTAAGTTTTCAAGGATTGGCATGTGATATGAAAGTTAGCTACTGAGAAGTGAGTGGGCAGGGGTGCCGTCTGGAACTTCAGCCATCAGTTACAGAAGTCAGAAGACTATTTGGCGAGCATACATTTACTTCCGATAAATTCTCATCGGGCCAGTACATTTACGCGGGAAGAGGCTTAAGTAAAACATCCCGGAGAGTAGAGAAATCGTCTTAATACACGCGGGGGATGAGAATATATAAATGCACTGGCCTTACCAGAATTTATCGAAAGCAAACGCATCCCTTGCAACCAGTCTTCTGAGATAATAAATCGTTTGCACACATAATCGTTTTCTTGTATTTATTACTTGACTTCTTAAGAGGCACAGGATGTTAGTCAAAATGACAGTCTTCTGAACACTGCCATGGGAAGTTACAAGTCTTAACACTTGCATATTTTCGTCGCAATTTGTTTAACCTCGTCTGAAGTTGGAGGACGAACTTGGAATGAAGCCGCCGAAATTAGAGTTATGGGACCTGCCTATAGCCTACTCGGAGCTCATGCTATCACCAGAATTGCCAGTATGACCATGCGATGTTTCGTTCGCCTTCATAATACTTAACCTAAATACTCACATGTAAGCTCGAAACGGACACAAAATATCCTTTTCCGGATATCTCGCCCCAAGTTCGCCAATAAATTCCAAAGCGCCAGAAGGTAACTGGATGCTGAGGGCCCATTGGTGAGGCGACCATCTCACAGTTGTCGTGCGCAGCAGAAGAAAATCGGTGAAGCACTTTGTTGGACTTTTATGCAATAACATCAAACAGTTAGTCACACAAGTGCCCCACCTACAGAGTCAATGAAAAGCGTAGACGAGACCGGAATATAAGGGACGGCATGGCCATGAGGATGTGGCATATGGCTGATTCTTCTCAGGCCTTCCTTGCTTAAGGGGCCTGAAGTCCATTCAGTAAGTCCCCAACTTGCCTTTGCCTTCGTGATGTTGGGCAAAATTCTGGCATTTTCACCTACCCAGCACATTTCGTGTAAATTCGGCTTCATTCTGTTATTTTCTCAGCACCCCACTCCTCTACTATCTGTAGAGCAGTCCAATCTAACCGACGCAGCCGTGCTCTCATTTGTGCTCCTGTCAGAATCTGTGTGAAGGCACGAACTGTTGATCGGTCAATAAAGTTTCCATAGTCTGTCTCACTTTAACTGTTTCCGCAGAATACAAGATCAGATTTAATATGCCGAATTCCGACCTATAGTCTGTTAAATTGTCCGCCTTGAACTAAGCTAAAAGTGTCATTCAAGTTCTTAGACGGGATAGTTAAACGTGTCACATCTACAATGCCAAAACGATTACAAAATGAATTTAGGGACAACCGTCCTGACGGTTGTCAAAGAATCAGGGTGGGGACATGTGATAAATATAAATGTTGATGCACCTCGGCATGAAGATTGACATTTCGTAAATTGTGCTGCCGAGATAATTCTAAACGATCATGCGTGGCAGGACATGATCAGGCCAAACTATGCCTCGAGCAGAACGATGATGCATCTAGCGAATCGTAAATATTTGAAACGCCTTCGAATCCCGCCTGTCATATCAGCAATTGGCTACTCTCTGTTCCAGACTTTGATTTAGTGTTCGGCCCGAGGACTTTTCCCCGTCTTTGAGAAATGCATACGGGTGGAATTCTCGATGGTTCGGTTGACCTTGTAAACACAACACCGACTCATATCGGGATGGCGTACACAAATATATCCTGACCGAATGCAAAACAAACGGTTTCATTTTCATATGGGGTTTTTAAGCCATCGTCTGACAGTCTCCTGGCAAGGGCTAACCAGTAATCGAAGACACTGTCGTTTGCTCGGGAACTGCCGGGAATAGCCATTCCTCCTCTACCTGCTGTCCTCAGCAAACCATCCTCAAACGCAGGATGGAATAAGCCGGGGCTCAGACCGCATGGTGGGCTCTAGATTAGTGTCGCGGGGTGAAGTGGAATCCGCAGTATATGCCGCCTAGTCTGTTAGTCAAAAATGAATGTTGTGAAAAAGCAACTTCTCCTTGGCTTTAGGTTTCTGATGAAGGTCAGATACACTAGCGGTTTAATGGGCTTATAGCCAAAAAGGCAGCAAGTTTAAATACTTTGAAGTCACGACTGCGCCTCCTCCAGGGTAGCAGTGGTTCGCGTTGCTAAAGTCTGACAAACTTGCAACTTCTAAAAAGTGTCCAATGCCGAGAAGAATGCTCTAAAACCGTGTACGTAAAAAGCACTTTTAGTCATTGCTGTTTCAAAAGTATGCCACAAGCGTAATAACCCTGTGCCTGGAAGGTCGTGACTCTCTTTTCTGTCGCACGGCCGAAACCTGTGTAAATCATGTTGAGGCGGGCAACTTTCATACCAGTTGGCCGCCATCTGGGGTCCCGAGGCCGAACGCGTATACTGGTGAATATTGACTGCAAGAATGGCTAAATGTCATCTTCAATCCTTCAAGGTATTCCTCCAGACTGGCAGGAGCCGTCCAGGGGTGTTCCTGTGACCTGCAAGATTAATTACGATCATGCTTGTCACTCCGATAAGCGTTTTGAGGATAAACAATCTACATCCCCCTACACGCTTTTGTAGGACGGCCAAGGCCGCAACTTCGATGCTGCATGTCACCAATCGGTTATTTACGGTTTTTGATGGAGACTGTCTCTTCAAAGTCTCCGGTGGGTTTGTAAGGTCACATCTTGAATATGCGACCCAGTCCTAAAAACCCAGGACTCGGCAGGATTACAACCTATTCGAAAGGATGGACAGGCGAACTAAAAAATTTCTAAGAGACCAAGGAGCGCTGTCATATGCGACCTGCCCGACTAACGTCCATTTATATCCTCCGAGTTATAGGCTCAATAAGCTGAGACTTTATACAGACTTGCTGTATTATGTGTGGTTTGGGCTGTGCCCTCCGGTGTGGGGATTTCTTCCAATTGACCACTACTACCAACCTCCGGGGAGCATCCCCCACAATACGCCCACCCTAAGGAAGGTTGGGTGTGAGAGAGCTTTTTGTTCTCAACTCGCGTAGTGGGATCTTGGAATAAGCTTCCCGAGGCGGTTGTAATGTCTCAGCCCGTGGCGATATTCAAGCCTCGTCTTGATAGACATGCTGCAGCAACAAACGGACTATGTGACTGCTTAACCCTGAAAACAAGCGTGCTTATAGGCAACTAAGTCCGTTTCCATTGGACGCTGTAAATTTCTTCCACTGTTGCTGATTCTTTCAACCTGTGCGACAAATAAGGAGTTCAGAGGAGTAGTCCTATTTCCGCTAACTACGCCGAACCGAATTTAAAACATTCTAAATTGAGCACAGTATGGTTACTGGAAATTACCCAGTAGGCGTTTATATTGTAGTACTTGTTTTGAAGTATCAGGCTGTGTAACGAAATTAAGGCGGACTAGTAATGTCAACTTCACTCATTTCTTTTGACATTCGCGTCTAACTTCCAGACAAATGACTGCCAAATCCAACGCTCAGCAAGTTAAACCAGACCGGGCTTTATAGAACCATGTAATCCTCGTTGTGTTCGCAAATAACCGTGATGGAATGTTTGCAACATATTCGACCAAGAAGATGGTGTTTTATGCAAGAGAAAACCAAAGAGTAATGATTGCTTTAGCATTTATGGGAATACCTTGCAGATTGGACTGCGCCGTTGATGTTTATTTTAACGCCATCTTCGCACGGTAACCACTTCTTAGTACTTAGATGACAAAGTAAGTTGCCAAAGCCTCCTTGGCGAGTCCAATGTGCTAAGTCCATACTAACTGACACGAAGTAGACGTTACCAGTGAGGCAGAACAGCGGTTTGTGAAGTAAGCAATTTCGTACAGGTAACACTTTTAATGTCCGAACCTAAGACTGCTCAGAAAAAGCATAGCTCTCGCTTCTGGCTGTACAATGAACAGCAGTAGGACTATTGTTATCAGGATTTTTAAAATGTCCGCACTTCTTGAAATATTTGGCTTTCCATTTCTCATACCACCAACTACATCGCTGCCAGGCTCATGCATGCATTGTATAACTGATTGATGTACAGAATTCCCTATGGCAACGTGTCTGGCATTATCCCCTAAAGAACTTACATAGGTCTTCGTAATGCGGTCAAGCTTTTACGAATATTTTCTTGAAAGTCAGCTCTCTTTGCGGCACTCGATGAATGTGGACGGCCGCCGAATCCCTTGCCAGTGTCCTGGGCTTGCTCATTCACTGAGTTTAAATCGCCATATTTTAGGCGTCGGGATGATGCCGCTGATAACTCCACAGAGTATTTACAATGGCCATGCCCTTCAGAATGTACAAGTATTCAAATAACAAACGACACTGAACTCTTCATCAGCAGAATTCCTGGAGAAACTCAACGGGGTAAGCCTCCATCCAAATGAGGTCATGGTATCTTTTGATGTTACATCCCTTTTTACTTCTATTCCCCAGGACCTGGCGATGGAGACAATCGAGCTGCTTCAACAAAGCAAATACGATGAAACGGAGACTCGTCTTGGACGCGCCCAAGTCCTTTAGCTCTTGAAGTTATGGCTCAGGACGTACCTCACCTTCGACGGGACAATCTACGAACAGGTGAAGGGCACACCAATGGGTTCGCCGATTTCGGGGTTCCTTGCCGAGGCGTTCCTGCAACGGTTAGAGTCGCTGGTCTTCCAACACAACAAACCGAAGTTCTGGGCCCGGTATGTGGTGATATCTTCGTCGTTATCGACCGGAATCAACTGCTGACATTCAAGGAACGTCTGAATGCGGTCTTCCCGGACATACAATTTACGATGGAGGAGGAAGAGAACAACCAGCTGGCTTTCCTGGATGTCCTCGTATGCCGCAAGGATTGTGGTGGACTAAGGACCAAAGTGTTCAGGAAAGCGACAAATACGATCCAAGTACTGAACTTCAACAGCAATCACCCAATCAGTCACAAACGCAGTTGTGTGAGGACGCTCTATCGGCGTGTCGAAACGCACTGCAGTGAGCCGGAAGACAAGATTGCCGAACTACAATACCTCCGACGGGTCTTCGAAGCCAATGGCTATCCGCGCAACTTTGTCAACCGGTGCATACGCAAAAGGAAAGAAAGGCCTAACCGCACGGACACCAAAGTTTGGCAAGCGCTTCCATATGTAAAAAACTTTTCGGAAGCTGTTGGCCGCCTTCTCACACCACTTGGGGTTGGAGTTGCACACAGACCGGAGGCAACCATCAGGCGTCAGTTAATGAAACCGAAAGACCCACTGCCACGGCAAGAAACGCCTGGAGTCGTTTATAGGATCTGGTGCAGTTGCGGACAAAGTAACTACGTCGGAGAAACCGGAAGACAACTCCAAACGCGAATGGCCGAACACGCTGCAGCGGTGCGGAGAAATGACGCCAGCTCTCAAGTTGCGGCTCATTGAACGGGTTCCGGCCACACATTCAAATTTAACGAGGCCGAAATTCTCGCAAGAGGTGACAACCGCGTCAGCCGGGAGCTACTGGAATCATGGTTTACTGGCCCCCAGTCTATTGATAAGTGCAATGATCTTCCCATTCAATACACCATGCTGAGACTTCGTCTAGGCGGAGTACTTGGCCACACGGGGAGCGCACAGGTGAACACTCTTCCCAACACCCGGGTCAGCGCGTCAGATGGTCGAGCAATCATCACACCAACATTCAGCGCACGTGATGAAATTGCAGCAATTAACTACGCGAATGTCGGCCATCACGCCACGTGCAATGATCCCTGATGAAGGGGAGGGGGAGCCGTGAATATTCATAGGTAGGCGGTAGCATGGCTACTGCATCCTATAAATACTGCAGCCGCATATGCATGAACCACCCTTATCTGCTTTTGTCTCTGATGGTGGATTCGAGCAGGGATCCGAAACGTCAGGCTAATAAAGCACTTGTCCCGGCGATCGTGTCTTCTTCTTCTTCTTCTTCTTCTTCTTCTTCTTCTTCAATACTGCAAATCAAAAATCACTATTCCGGTTTTTTTGATCCCAGTCGGTATTCCTACATGTCGTATAATTTTGAAATATTTGATAAAGAGCACCCTTGACAGGTGATGACCTGTCCCTGTGGTTTAGGCTGATCGCTTGCCAAACCTGAACGTCTATCATATCTTAAAGTGCTGTTTTATGATATTGATATTCGCTTATGCTGACAGAATTTATGAACAACCTGTACACGTAGATAGAAACCCATCTACAAAAATTAGGAAGATGCGGGGAGTAGCTGTACACTACTCACAATGCTGTCTACTTTTGTTGCTAGGCGTATCACTGACCAACAGACGTTCCAGAGCCATGAACACGCCTGTTTTCGGACTGTCACAGTCGGCCATGCTCAACTTGGTGCAGCGCACAACACGCAAACGGAGGGGCGGCAGCCCTCAGATAGTTCAGTACACAGGACTTGAAAGGAAACAACCTTGACCTGGCTTCGACGCACACATAAGAGCAGCCGACGCCACAGACTCACTCTTATGCATAACAAACCAACGAGGACTGACGTTCCGAGTCTGCCGTTGAGTTCTGTCGCAACGGCCGCATTCAAGGATCAGTTCAACTTGACCCGCAGCCCGGAGGACCGAGTTATCCCGTTGGTTGGCTGCCGCCTCAACTATGACTTCTATTGCGGTTCGGGTCCACTTTAGTGGGAAAAGGAAACGCCAAATCAGCGTCTGATTTTCGACATTTATCAAAGACAGAGTAACTTGAAGTGGTTTGAATTTCTCGGTCGATTATGAGGCGAGGATTGAATATGTAAGCCCACTGAGAAAATTGAGCCGAGAATCCTGTAATACTAGAAGGATGTTAATACCCCTTTTATACATAGGACATATAGACGCGGAAGTTAACAGAATCTGCAAAAGACATTGAGAAAACTCACATTTCTGCCCCGTGTTTGTTTTACTACTCCAACGAGGTGCCGGAACAGATAGCGGAATTCGAGGGAGGCGAATCAGAGCGTATAAACAGGTGGAATAAAAATAATCCAAGGTGGAAGGATCCGGTTAAGCAAAAACAGTATGCGGCAGGCAAATTAACCCTAGCCCTAACCTTCTCTCTAACTCATACAATTTCAGGACTACTCGTCACTTCAAGTGTGAGTGCACATAGCAGAGGAAACTAGCCCAAAGGGGGTCGGAGCGGGTGTGCAACTCCGTTTCATTCCATTTCGCGGTTGACCTTGTTGTTCATGGTGCGCCATCATGCCATCGCTTAGTATCTTGACTGTTTGCGTGACATTTTTGACCCTGGAATTTCATCAGCAATTTCTATTCTGTCCCGGTTCACGGGGTCGGTCTTCGTGAAATCGACGGTGGCTTAGAAACTGGTCTTAATTTATCAACACCTCTACTGTAATTGCAGCGCTGCGGAAATCACGGCCGCTATTTCCCGATACATCTAGAAGCTGCGCTGTTCTGTTGAAGGAAGCCCTATCTAAGATAAATAATCAGACTATTAAGAAGGAACACAAAGACTTTCCCGACAATACTGAACACAAATGGGTCGCGGCGATTATCCCGGACATCCCTGTTTGGTCCTCTATAAAAGAAGAGCACGATTGTGATGTCCTTGGACTTCTGCAGTGGTTAGCGTATCGACACCTTTTGAGACAGCAAGGTTAGCTAGTCAAAAGGTAGAGTCATCGTAGTTGTCAAGTTCTGATGAAATATAGTCGCTGTTAAGGGTTCCCTTACCGTATACCTCCCGTTGAGTGGCTTATCCCGGTCGACATCGGTACACATCATAGTGATCTGGCCAGGAAGTTGTTCATAGTTTGAATAGATGTGGTAGAGAAAGCAGATATGGCGTTCTAGGGACTGCGAATTCCTGGACGACAGGGGTGCCTTCTAGAAGACAGCCGTGAGAATGGCAGAGCCCCAGTCCTCAGGAACGAGGTCACCTTTCCACGATTTCCCAATTACTTCGTGGAACCAGGGCATCAGTGTCCATGCAAGAATTTCAGGCCACATCGGGAAGGCTTAAGCCAGGCAGACTGTTGTTCTCAAGTCTCAGTATTGAACTGATAGTTCCTTCCTGAATAGGGGTCACACGACCGTGCAGAGGCCGGAGAGAAAAAACTCTGCTGCGAATATAGGCGACGGGCTAGTCGCCGAAGTTGAGAAGGCACGTTAGGCGCTGACGCCAGCGCTCGATCTTGGTCCAGTTGTCGGCAATAAGGTCCCAATCTGCATCGCGAACAGCGCCACTTGGTGAAGAGGGCTTACCATTAATTTAGAGACTCAGTTGTTAGTTTCTGCGTTTCACCGATATTTGAGACCTGCTCAATGGCAATCTGTAATGCAGACCAATTGTTTTTGCGATCGTCATTGCCGAGTGCTGTCACTTCGAAATTGGCAGGAATCATTGTGGGACCTAGCTCGAGCTGTTTCAGCAGTCGACAATTATCTTTGAGCTGATCAAGCCACTGCGGCGTCATTCGGTGGGTCCCAACATTCTTTCAGCTGTCCCGTGGACTGCAGACCACTGATTTCCGCTTGATATTACTTGCGGCCTCGAATAGCCCTCGAGATCAGTACCAGATTTCTGCACTTAGCCACGGTTACGATAAATTTTCGTACTTTCGGAGCACGGCGGCATCGTACAAGATACGTCTGGAGCGTTCATGACAGGTTAGGCTTCAAGCATGCATCTGCTTCAGTGGTCGCCAGAACGGCCGCAGGTGGTGCAGCATTGATTGGCTACCGTTCAAGTGATTCTGCCTCCTCTGTCTTTTGATTTGGAGAATCTCGTGTTGATGGATGATCGCACCTCGACATATGGTTTGACCCACGAGCGATCATGAACCCAATTACGAAGACTTGGACTGTTTAGACTGTAGTCAGTCTGACTTGCCGCACGGCCATCGTTTGTGTACTGATCCAGTGGATGCCTGTTGGTCCTGCTTAGAAATGTGAGCACTGCTTCATCATTTTGCATCCAGGATTAGGCATAGGGCAGTCAAAAAGGTGGTTTAAAGAGCTGCCTGACCTAGTCCTCCCATTCCAGTCAGCAAAATTCAACAATTCACGGCCGGATTGTTCAGCAAATCCCTGGCTAATGTGCTACGAAGGCAATCGTCATATTGTGCCTGTCAGATTATTCCCGTGGACTGTTGTTGGACGAAGTTGGAGTTGACCCCCGAGATTTTCGTTTTCCGAGCACCCGAGCCGGAGATTGGGGCAGACAGCAGACATCCACGTCGTGCTGAAGACTGCGCACAGTCTGACTTTGGATGTCATAGCGGACGGACGCTCGCATATTCCAGCACACAATAAGAGAAGTCTGATCTCGACTGAGTAGTGTAACTCGCATACTGTCCGCCCGCATCACTGGGACGATTACGTGGGGCGTCAGCGGCCACATCACACTGCCGTCATAAAGTTTTGCCTAATTTTATGGAGAGTTCTGCGCGTCAGAACCTAGCGCTGGCAGCGTCGTTTCTAGTTCGAAAATGCCTACTCGTCAGATCAAAGGGCATGTTTATTCCGCGGGTTATCTTCGCTGGGAGGCCGGCCCACTCTATATGGGGACGGCAGGATGGCCAGCAGCCATGCTAGCGGACAAGCCTGTTTTTCCGTCTTCAGTGTTGGTAAACAGTCCTTAGGAAGAACACGCTGGCATTATTATCCGCAACAAAACTGGTCGTTAACCTTTCAATATTCGACATAAGGATCAGTTCATAAGGGATTCCAAGGAACGAATATGCCGTCCCCAGTTTGCCGAGGACTGAAAAATAAAAGCGACGGAGGCGGATATGCAACGGGGCCGGGTCTCTTCGTTTGCAGATGCGAAAACTTCGGAATGGCTATTGACGCGAATCGCCAAGCAAGATTCGCACCAACTACTGTGGCCACCCTCATCAGCTACTGTGGGTGGCAAATTTCAAGGAAGACAGGAACTAACCGGACTTCCGCGGGGAGCTTCGCAGCATTTTTAACATCAAACCAGCGCTGCATAAGGCAGGTGTTCTGGTAACGTCCCTTTGCAGAGCAAGAAACTGGGTCGTATAGAAAAACAACTCTACCAGAGTCGTTTCGGGAGAGCGACGCATTGACAATGCCCTGGGGTTAGCTAGCAACATATGCCCCGTTACGATTTTGTCACAGACCTACATAAAACATAGCAGTAACGTGATGAGCATCCGCCAAAACCAACGAAAGGAATTTGACGACGCTGCGGACTACATACAAGTGCAAGGGTGACTCCACGAGGATATTTCGGGAGTTTCACTTGTATTCCATGCAACTGAACCCTAGGAAGCTTGCAAACAATCGGCAGACATGACCTTCGATGGGAGAAGCAGATGCCATTTCTAAAGCCAATCTGGTGCAGGGGACCCTCATTCGCCCTGGGGAACACATTCGAGTCCGTCACAGACAGCACGCCCCCAGCGCTCACTAGCCATCCCCACGACTATTGGCACAGCGAATGAACGTCCAGGCCAGACAACTGTTCGGTCATTACTTCGTCCACGTTTACGCAACATATCTCAAGGCCAATTCCGCCCCATAACAGGTAGAGAAACTAACCTGTCACCATTGACGGACACTCTGGGCAGTGATACGACCCCTCGGGCACCTGCAATAAAGCACTTTCTTAGGCGCTCTTCCCTCTACAATTGGTATAACTCTGAGTAAAATATACGACCCCAAATAATTGCAAGTAATCGCTCTGCTTCAGGACGGCTCGACCCGAGCCTAGAACGACCAGTTACATAACAACGTTGGTCACCGAATAGTACTGTGGTTACGACTGGTATAAGTGAAACTTTGCCGATCATGGAAGCAAGGTGCAAATGTAACTTTCGACTGTAAGACATTGGCTGAACTAGTTGTGGATTGGATGGTGGCTGAGGCCGATTAAAGCGGTTCAGGCCATCGATACAAACATGTTTCGGCGTTAGATAGGAACATGAAAATAACGTGTGTGAATGACTCAGGACAATCCAGAAACCAGCCTTTGGCGTAGAAACCCAGTAGCAAAAAATGAAAATACGCCCGCTTGTGACGCGAGACAAGAGGAAAGCGCAACTCACGGATACAGTAGTATTATACACAAACTTGCGTTCAATAGAAATATCAAATTTTGGATGTGGGGCAGTAATGAAAAGACCGTAAAAGTACGAAGGTGATAAAAATAGCAGGATCAGATGCCGATACTTCCAGCCAAA
>CACRXP010000531.1:208128-220805 GCA_902702965.1 Spirometra erinaceieuropaei | reverse complement strand
ACGAGTTGGCAGCTTGTTTTTATGACCCACGAAGGCTGCGACACGGGATGACCTCTCCACTGTAGAGGAAAAACATAAATCTATAACATATCGGCATTCACCTGGGCGGAACTCATTGTGTGTGGTCACATTTGACGAGATAGCCTTGACTGTCACGCTTCCGCTGGTTGCGGAATGGCGCCAATCCCCACCCCCACAAATTTAGCTAAAAGTCATTCGACCCGGCCAAGCGACTTTAGAACACGACTGACCTTCGGATCAGAAGTGCAAACTGTGTCTTTAAAAATTCGCAGTTGTTCCACAATTACGTCAGGGGTAGCTCCCGAAACATAAATTCCATTATCTATTCTGAGTACCCGTGAAGACCAGGAAATCCGCGCGGACGAACCAAAAGCAAGGGCAGCCAGAATTAATCCTCCCGACTTCAAGTTAGGGGAAGTTCTAGCGACGGTGACTGCTTCTTTATAGAAGGCCGCTCTCGCTGAAATATTCAAAATCATTGGATAGAGAAAAGGTACCGTAAAAATGCCGGATAACCTAACCGCTATCGATGTTTTCCCGGGCAGTTTGAAACGAATTTTCGTCGGCCGTCTGAAAATCCACTAAACGAATGTGGCCGAAGTGTCTCCACGAACGATTACAGGTCATTCGGCATCATTTACTTCTGACGCAACATTACGGGAAACATAATTAAACCAGTGCTAATGCCATTCCAACAACTGCACGCTCTTGGCACTGATGTCCCACATGGGTTCCGTGGGATAGGTCTTACGTGAAAAACATGTCTTATGGTTTAGAACGCTGGGTTCGGGTAGTTCATGAAGTAGATACAGCGCATGCAGTCTAAGTCAATCTTAAGCTGAATTTCGATAGCATTTCGTAGTAAAGTATGTTTAGGGTAATAGGCAATACCTTTGAAGGCCTCATTGAAAACAGTACATAAAATATTCATGTTCGAAAAAGCATGTCACGAAAATGCTGTTAGTAACATACACATTTTGCATAGAGCATTTTCACAGAGTGAGACTGCAGCTCGAGCACCCTCAGTTATTTTTGAAGGCTACGGGCCGAGTCCCAGATGGTTCTTTTCATGTACAGTTGAGATTATAAATGCAGGCATATACAGCCAGCACCAAATATGGTCATTTGTGTAGTGCGCTGGAATTATTCGTATCAAACGTGCAGGGATGCGTTCCATAGGAAATGGAACCAGGAGGGATGTAACTTTCATGGCTGACCGTAGATAGTCCTGCTGTGGGCGTCATTGATTATCAGAAATTAAACAATCCATCTGCCTTTTGAATACAACCATGGTATCAGTTTTCACAATTTCCCCTGTGAGTGACTTCCACGACCTAACTATCAGCTGACCGAAAGAAATATTCTGTCGGTCTGACGCGTACATTCGCGATCGACCTTGTACAGATGAGCGTGCAGGTTAATTATATTCGTAAACTCAAATAAATCTTCAAATTTGGGCGGGAAGCCGTACTCGCTGTCAATGGGGGTGTCCATAGTAGGTTGCACCTCATTTATCTACCGGATATGGGGTACAAATTGAGCTGGATCAGTCTTTCTTGAAATGGCAGCGTCCTAAGACCGTCAATCAGTATTGTCGTTCTTTGTTGAACCGTCTTGATGGGCTCATTCTCTCGTTCCATCCAGGGCACTAATACTGGCATTCCGTATTCGAGATGCGGTCTGATGAAAATGCCAAATATCTGTGCGAAGAGTTTGGGAGGAAAGACTGTAAAGTCACGCCACCTCCAGTGCATGATGTTAGCTGCCTTTTGAACGGCTCTTTCGCAGTGATCGGAGGGAAGCAAATTTCAAATGGTCCAGATGCCCAAATTTGTATGCGTATCAACCTTTTCCAGTGGAACCCAATTAATAATGTACTGGTGTTTTGGGAAACGTCTCCGACGAGATCCTAAGAGTTTGGCCACACATTAGGGTAGATTAAATGCTCGAAACCACTTGCTGGACCACGCAGACAGGTAACTGTCGTTTTATTGCAGTTTCTGCGTGTCGCCAACACAGGCAACTATTTCCCAGCATGTAATATAATTTGCAAACATAATGTCATTAGAGCCAGAATGTTTAATACAGTCATTTATGTAGAAGAGTAAAAGGATCTGACCCAAGACCGATCCCTGTGGAACGCCACATTCTACTTGCGACAATTCAGGTGCAGTGGCGCCAACAATTCCTCTATGCAGCCTACATGACAGAAAACCTGTCATACACTTAAACTTGCATCATCACGTCGTGCAGATAGAATGTCCGCCAAAGCCGAATAGATATGTGGGTTCATATAGCGTAAATTTTCGTTCTGGAAATGGAGCTTAGACTTGATCGAATATTTGTTCCTACTGCCCTCGAATACTGCTGTCCTTTCGTTGGTTTAAAGAACGCCTGCGACCGTAATAAATCGAAAACTTCCAGAGATCTTTCACCCGGAAACTGTCCTCTTAAGTCGCATCCGAAATTTATTAAATGCAGAGATAAAGTTTTTGTGGGTTAGAACACTCGAAGCTGGCCTTTGCTTCCTTTTTCGCATCACCTCTCGCTCCAATCTTCCGCTCATTTACACTCCCACTCCGAGAGATCGGTCTTATGCAACGCGCAACTCCTTCATGGGGATTCCGCCGTCTCTTTGCATTACATCTAAGCGCTCCCTCTTCCTTGCTTCCAAAGAGGCATTCCTTTGGAAAAATCTTCTGCCAGAAATTAGGTCATCGCCTAATTTACTGGTATTTAAGTCGGAATAACGCAAACACCTTACACCAGAAAGCATAAGGGCACTGTTAACGGTCTCATTTCCGAATACTCAGCTTCTTGACTTCGAGAAGGATCCTGCTGGGATTTAGTAGTAAATCAAGTAAAAACCCTCACTTATATCTTCAAATTCCCCAGTTTTTAATTGTCTACTAAATCCACTGCTAGCACACCTCCCCCATAGCGACGATTTTCGGACTTATTAATGTCCTCTCCTCATTTCAACTTCAAGCGGTCTGTCGACGCTCACGGCGGAACCCTCAGTATTCGCCGTCTACTAGTAGTTTGGTCGTACCTTCCCTGCCCACTCCTCGGCCGGGCCCGAAGCGTACTGTGGCCGATCGCGTCTGGGTTCCTCTCGTCTGGCCTCTTTGACGCGAATAATCTCATCCGGCGTATCAATCCTGCCCTGTCGATGTCAGCTCTGAATCCCGTATAGAATACCACATGCAGGTTAGTCCTGTCCGACCCACATACGTACCCCTGAAGGCTGACATTTATTTCTGCTCTGACGATGTCCGATTATAAACCGTTATATACCGCCACATGCAGGCCGGTCCTGCCTGCATTCTAGTCCTTTCATAAGCGACAGATCTTTCCTCTTGTAAAGTTGATCCAATCATTTTTTAATTTCCCGCTTGGCGTTTTATTTCCGTGCTCGCATATTATTTTTCTTAACGGACCGCTAATTCAGAAACTCTGACTTGCATATTGTACAGATTGTGCCTACCTCGTCTAAAATTCATGTGAAAATTAATTTTAACTTGCTTTAAAGGGACCCCAAGGGGTCTTTTATAAAACTGTTTTATTAAGGTATTTATTTATTTAAAATATCGTTTGGAGACCACATTCTTAGATCTCTTGTAGGAGTCGCCCATGAGGCACATTATCAAACGGCCTTTTGCAGTCGAACAAGATGGTATCAAATGGATGAATCTCGTCTGTGGCTTTTATCCACTTTTCCAGCGACTGAAGACTACTCGCAAGACATGAGTGACCGCGACGAAACCCGTGCTGAGCAGCCCATGTTAGGCTCCTCTGTACATCAGCCAATTCTTGAAGCGCAAGGGGATGATTTTGATCTCGGCCAGGCAGCTTCGAGTCCAGCGGAGGAGGGGCTAAGGGAGATGAGACCAGACTACTAGTAGATGGCTAATACAGAGAATCCCGCCAAGAGCGTCGATAGAGCGAATTATGTGAGAGGCACGACGCTTGAACTGAAAATCGAAAAAATAACATTTCTGATGACGGGTCCCAGGAAGTGATACTGCACAAAAAAGGAGGAAATGTGAGCGGAAACGGTATTTTAATGGCGGTGTCCCCAATTCGCGGTATGCCTTTCTCGGTTTCATAGAGAAATTTGTCCGGGAATGATCACTTAAGTTAAATTTTAATCGAGTCTGTATTCAGACAAGGCCGCAGCCTTCCCTTAAGGTGTGTACGTTAGCTGAAGATCTTATATTTATTGGAAGGTTATTCCAGAGGAAATTATACCCGGAAGCGAAAAATAGAGAGCGCTTAGAGATGGCGGAAGCGGGAGGAAGTATAATGAAGGGAGAATTGCAAAGATTGTAAGGGCGACTACTAGGGGCCATTGATGAAATCCAAGGCGTCCGAGTTGAATTATTGTTAATGCAAAAGAAGAGACAAAAGCCGGCTTCTAGTCTTCGAATCCATAAAAAGTTTAGGTTAATCAGCTGGTGTCTATCTGAGTAGGAAATATCTGGATGTTCCTTTGCTAAAAGGTTTCTAGTAAAATGCTTTTGAACATTGTCAATTTTTGAATGACTAGCCTCTTTCCTTAAACCAAAGAATGGGCAGCAATAATCGAGAATGCGAAGTACAAACATCCCACAGTCTTAATATAATTTCGTGGTGATGGAAATTTTTAGAATTACGGCCAAAAGGCTGGGCAGTTCTAACAGTAATTCCGTCAACGTGTGGCGAGATATCAAGATTATTGGTGTAGCTTAAACCTAAATCCTTGATTGTGGTACATTCAGTCATAGGTGTGTCTTGAAAGATCACTGATTGGGGTAGACTATTAGGTCAAAAACACATAAAGCGGCATTTGGGCAGAGAGAATTCCACTAGCCATTTACAGCTCAAAGCTGAGAGAGCAAGCAAGTCAGCATGGATTTGCTTCAGGCAATAAAGCGTTCTAGATTTATTAGATGAATATACACATCTAAGATCATCAGCATAAATAAATGATTGAGAATGTTTAACCGCCAACGAGATCGGATTTATGTAAAGCAGAAACAAAAGAGGACCTAAAACCGTACCTTGTAGGACACTACCTACAATAGGGTTATCACTGGAAGATGAGGATCTCACTAAAACAATCTTTTACGATTAGATAGGTATGACTTGATAAAGTCTATTAGAGGACTGCAAATCCCCAGAGTTTTTGATTTAAACAAGATTCTTCCGTGTGGCAAGTTGTCAAAGGCTTGACTAAGATCAAAATAAATAACTACAACGATATAAGACTGGCCGTGGTCCTTTTCAAACCCGGCTTGATAGCTCTAACAGAAACGTGATTAAGTGATCAGATAGAAGACGTGGAATTTATGCTGGAAGGATTTAATCTTCTCGGAATGGAACGAAATGAACGATGAGGTGGGGGGATTGCGATATTCATACGAGATGGCATCGACTACGTCAGGTCTGAGCCTTCCCCATTTAGGAGCCTTGATTATGAAATACTGAGTTGTTACTTGAAAGTGACAGATTATCCAAGCATCTGCATGGCCTTGGTTGACAGACAGCCGGGATGGCGGACGGATGTTGACGATGCACCCATCATTGAGACGAAAAAATTTTTTCAAGGCAAACACAACGCTATTTGGTGATTTGAACTGTCCAAACATCGACTGGGCTTTGATGCATTGCACGCCATCAGAAAACTCCGTCAAGCAGAAAGTTATTCAATTGATCACTGATGAGTTCCTTACCCAACACGTTAAAATGAACACTCTATTCTGAGACGGAAAGTATTCCAGTTGTTTGGGTCTCATAATCACTAGGGCTGATAGTTGCGTTCTCGGGTTGAATTCACAGACGCCCTTTGGCCGAAGTGATCACTGCGTTCTTGTTTGGGAGCATAGTCATTTTCCCGCACACGAAATTTGAGCTGCTGAGGAAAGAAATGTATGGAAAGGGGATTATCCCCAAATGAAAAATCTGCTACAGAAGGTAAATTGGAATGTTGTACAAGCACCTGACCTAGAAAGCGATTGGCTCCTCTTCAGGAACTTACTGAGCACTTGGTAGAAAGCTGTTGCACACTTAAGAGGATACCGCGCATTTCCCGATCAGCGTGGGTGACGTCAGAAATAAAGGAGAACCTCAGATTAAAAGAGACTTTGGAAAAAGTACGCCAGATATCAACAACCAGAGAGTTGTACTGATTTTTTAAAAAAACAGGGAAATATATGTCGGAATCTGCTGAGTTGGGAACGAACGGAATTTGAGTCAAAAATGCTTAAAAATATCTCGTGAAATTCCAAAAATTCCTTGGATACGTGAATAAAGCGAAACACAACCAGGTCTGCATTCCCTGTCTAAAGATCGCCAAGGAAATACGCTGTCAGATAAAGCGGACAAGGCGAACCTGTTATCCGATTTCTTCCCGTCTGTGTATACCGAGGAGCAGGCTTTTGATGGAAGAGTTTACCCTCCCCCCAAATTGCCAAGTCCAGCAATGCAGTCAGCACGGTGGCCTTCACATAAGACATTTTAAGCAAAACTTTAAGTCACATACAGCCCACTAAATCGCCTGGCCCAGACGGCGTAGCCTCGGACTAACTAGACTCTCCGTTATCCAAGATCTTCAAAACCTCAATGCAGGCCGGACCCCTGCCTACCAACTGAAAGCAAGCCAATATCAGCTCCATCTATAAAGAGAAGAGAGAGTAGCCATAAATAGTTTCAGACCAGTGAGTCTCACAAGCATCTGTTGCAAACTGATGGAAAACGTAGTAAAAACGGAGCCGTTGAGACATCTTGAGGAAAACAGCTTGCACCGTTTGCATCAGCATGGATTTAGAAGGGGCCGATCCCGTTTTAATAACCTGCTAGTATCCATTGATAGCTGGACGAAATCAATTAAAATAGGTTTATCGGTCAACTCCATGTACATTGACTTCAGAAAGGCTTTTGATAGTGTTCCACACAGACGAATTATACTAAACCACGTCCGTTGTCTTAGAGGAAAACGTCGAGACTTTCAAAAGAAGACTAGATATACTTATGCTTGATGGTCAAACATTTACATGATATCAATGACTGGTATAACTGCTATGTAAATATCTGCATGTTTTTTTTTCATACGTCTATCTGTCAACAGGGTTTCCCCAAGGCTCTGCCTCTATCCCTCATATATACTGAACTATACTGAATTAAATGTGCGTGAATGGGAATCTGCTGAAATGACTGGTCGATTTTCTGACGGGCAGATGTCAGCGTGTATGTATCGGTATATCCAAATCGGACTGGGCATCCGTTCGCCGTGGCGTTCGACAGGGGAGCGTCCTGGGTCCAATTCTTTCCCAATATATATGAACGACTGCCTGGACTGTCTGAACTGCGAGCGGGTAATGTTTGCCGATGACCTCAAATTGTGGAAATAAATAGAGACGCCAGATGACTCGCTGCCGTTACCAAACCATCTGAATTGCTTGCAACAACAGTGTGATGAATGATGTCTTAACCCAAACTTTGAAAATTACCAACTTATCTGATTACGATCGAACAACAGGAGGTCGTTTGAATCTCACTCCTCTAAAGGAGGTCACCAAATCAAGTCAGTCAATGAGTTAAGAGACCTCGAATTTGAAGGATTGTAGATACAGCCATTAATTGCCTTTCTTTGCGGCGAGAGAATAACAGATGCAAAGATAACCGTAATTGTAGTCTGACATTTGTACTAGAGCTAAATCTACTTCGAATGTCGAAGCCACACCTTGGGCCTAGTTCTAGCTTTCCTCCCGGTCTTACTAATTAATCCACTCCTAAAACTACCACCTGGATTAATTCAAATCCGATTCCTGACTGTAAGTCTGTAACTTAGATGTCTTTGCGCTACGTTACAGTAGTATGACGGCAAGGATTACGATTTGGGCCACTGTTAGGTTTAAGGTGAAGCTTAGGTTTCAAGGTTTGGCTTAGGGTTAGGGATAAGGTATTGGGGTAGGGTTTAAGGGTTGATGTTTGCTCATGAAGACACGAAAGAGGGGTCAAATGATGACGACTAGCTTGCACTTACTGCTTCTTTGAATGGGGCTCCTGAGCGACCCAATCAAAACAACAAGGGATGAAGAAGATATATCGATAAACATATAAACAGAAACAGGTTCCACAAAAAGACACACTAGAAATGAAAAAAAGGACACACAAGGATCCTTATATGTCCTTAATTTTCATTTTTAGTGTGTCGCTTTTTATGTGACCTGTTTCTGTTTAGATTTTGATCGATATGTCTTTTTCATCCCTTATTGTTTTGATTGTAGTTCATTTGGATTCGATTGCTGGTTGTCTACTATCGGGCTAATCGGCCAGGTGCGTTATTTTAACATCCTTCAGATTACGTGCGTGCGTTTTCGCTGGTGGATTATGTACTCGAACGAGACAATGATGTTAATACTATTTTTTAGAATTTCGTATTCGCGGGATGTGCTATCCACCGCCCCCTTTTTCCCCACCCACAAAGATCATCTTGCCACCATTCGAATATTATAGGCGCCGTGGTTTCTCGTTTTGTGAGCGGCGCCACATACACTATTGCTGCCAAATTATCCTTTGTGTTTTAACACTGTCCCCAACCGTTTGCATTTAGAGCAACTTGGGCAACTTTTGGGTGCAAATACACGGAATTCATTTTTTACAGTGAAACAGTTCGCGAATTTCAGCCTGTCCGTCGGGTCCCGTCGAGAGGAGAACGTTGTTGACTTTCCGGCCTGTCATAAAGACGGTGCATTCTTCAGCTGGCAGCAAACCGGTCCCCTATAATTTGTCAACGCCTTTAAGCGGGGGTAAAATATGAGAGCAGTTCTTATTATAAGCACAAATTGGTCACCGCGCAACGCACTCATTTACTGCACGTCTTTATGTAATTATTTTTATTTGCATTGTCAAAGTCCGCACTTATTTTCTATTATACAATTATTATTTTGGATAAAGTAGGGTAGAAATAGTCTAGGCGCTTTTGGTATTTTTCTCTGGCCAGCCACTTCTAAGAACGAAAAGCAGCGTCAAACAAAGCGGATAACATTTGTAAAATAAGATTTCCCGTCTTCTCTTTAGCTTACTCGGCAGTTCAGTAAAAGTGACGAGCCAGCCATTGAGATCTATAAGTCGGTAATAGACGCGGCAATCCGCGCTTTCTTGGCACTCAAAAACTTCTGGGCTAATTAGACGTATATGGATGCATCATAGCTTATTTTGGCTCAGCGAAGGACAGAGGTTTGTTACTTTTCTCTTCGAGCTCTGCTTCAATTCTGGATAAAAATCGTGAGGGGTAAAATTCATTTGCGGAGCAGAGTTATCATTTGGCGGTTAGGATGGAAGCTGTCCTACTCGTCTACAAACACTTTGTATTCCCATTATCGTAGAATATTCTTTGACTGCTGCTTAGCGGTGTCGCAGATGAAAATAATGTCCACATAGCACGTTGGATACTAGCTCCCCAATTCGACATTTGCATGCACAAACATCCGAACAGCTGTCTACACTTGTACATAAGCTATAATTGTCTGGACCGCAGAAGAGGTAGCCGCACGGACAAAGTACTTTTCTGAGAAGTAGAAGCTAGGACGAGGTCTTACTTGACTGTAAGTCTAAGTGGAGAGCCAAAACAGCTCTTGTGCTAATCAGAAGTCGCATACTCCGTTATTTGTCTTCTGATTCCGTTAAGGTTCGTACAAATTAAGTGGACATTGGGGTGTTTATTAATTAAGACCTTCGGGTAACATTGCTTCAATAAAAGGAAACTTCAACAACGTTTGCATGGGCTATTAAGTAGAAATACAAACGCGGATTTTTTTCGTAGAAGCATGCCCTTCGTTTAACACTTTCGTTTTGAGACATTTTTTCTTTTAATGCGAAGCGAGTACCCATTATTATTTACTTTGAAATAATTGGGCGGACCCCTACTAAGTCCAAACTCGACTAATTTATATCGAAGTGTCTGGTACAATCTGAGGATGACAAAGTATTCTGCACATATTTATTTTTATCACAACAGATCCAGAGACCTCCATTTGCAAAAATACGCTACTATTGTAAGTGAAAAATAATAGAGCGAATAGGGTATTGGAGTTGCGACTGAAATTACTACTACAAGTCGTAAGAAATTCTGCTAGGTGAAAATCGCCGGAAGTGCCCGTGTTTTACATAACCTATGGTGGCCCTAGGGAGACGTCAATTGGACTTGTAGCGAATGTCGTAGTAAGCGTATCTTAAATACCACTATAAGCAAGACTAGACTGGCTTTATAGAAGGGAAAGGGCACAAGTAAACACCAGAAAGGGGTTTTTATTTTGGGCAAAAATTTTGTAATGGACAGGGCTCTTGATGTACGCCTGGATCCGGATCTTGCGTGCATCCCACCGCTATGCTGATATGAGTGCGAATGACTAAGTGAGGTCCAGATAGCGACAGTCTGGTGAGCTTGTCGGTAATTACGGCGTTTGTTGGCGCCTGCGGTTGAATATCTTTGGGGAGGAAGGTGCGCATGTTCCATTCGCACAAAAGTCGTGAGCATGGGGTTCCTTACGCAGCGTATAGGCTAGAGCTGGGAGCCTTAAACGCGCTCGAGGCGCTGCAGGCTCCTTGAGAGTTCACTTTTAGTGACCTTAAGACATTGAGTGCAGGCGCGCAAATTGCGACACATGCAGGAAGACAAAAAGAGCGAGAGTGTTGCGGCCTGAGTTAGGGACTGCTTAAAGGAGGAAACCAGCATCGGTGTGATGGGTTACTATGTTACGCTAGTCCATGATGATTTTTACCTTGAAAAGGCTCTGAGGGATAAGCCAAAAGTAAAAGGTGGATAATGCAGTGGTCGAACAAACAACGCAATCTGAAACGCAAATGAATTAAGAGTGAAAATAAAAAATTATCCACGGGTCAAAGCGATATGCTGAGGTTTAAGTACCGAGAGCGATATTCAGAACTTGACAAAGTTCCGGATTTAAGCTGTTTACTGAAGTTTGTTATGTTGCGTCGGAGCCTTAGGCACGGTCGTGTTCTGTGGACGTCGGGTTTGGCGGGACTGCGAAGACGACTTTTTGTGACTCGGGATTCTGATGACGGAGATTATGTTGTGAGCCGCGAACATCGTCGGACATGCTTGAATGTAGCAACTAACAGAGAAAAATTATTGGCAAGGTTACAGTGAACGGTAGAAGCGATCGTTTATTATATGACATTTTTTACCAGGAAGCTAACTTTGACATTGCACGCTTGACATCAGCCTTTAGAAAACAGTCAGTGTTTCGGCGTAAATAAGTACAAATATGCGATCCGGAAGTAGAATGAGCCTGTCAGCATAGTTTGGGAAGAGGCAAAGACATGGAATGACAATAGCCAAAAAGATGGTGGTTAACAGAGTAGTTACCGACTGATGTGACATCGAATTAGATGGCGAGGGTAAGGATGAATCCCACTTGGTGAGTTTTATGTTGAGTATGAACCGTACATATACTTTATAGGCTTGATGGGGACATTGAGGTTCTAGAAATAGCCAGATAGCAAGGCGATTTACTGTTTTTCACGAATATGACATGCCAACACGATGTCATCGATATAAGCTTAGACAAGGGAAAAGTCACGAAGAACCTCAGCTCGCTGGTTGCAATTAGTAGCATGGGATTCATAAGTTGGGTTAATGTAAAGTGCTGTTTATGAAAGAGGACCGTCATTCTATAAAATTTCCATCAAAGGATAGAGAGTGTTATGATGGTAGGGGGCGCTCGCCGATCGTTCATACGGAACTCACTCGTTCTGTTGTGCCTTAAGGGCTATGTTATATTCAAAATGCCCCTATTAGCATACGATACCCTCCTAAGGACAAGACCAAAACGTCATGCTAGCACATGCTTCCGTTCTAAGGGCTGGGTTAAACTGGGGTGGATGGGGGCCATGGCCTAGTTCAGGAAGTCATTCATTTTTATTTTCTAGCACAACGAATTAATAATACTTGGACGTTTTGCAGTACATACAGTCTAGGTACGTTTCTTGTTTAAGTCAGTCTGTAAAAACAGTCGTAAAAGTAGACTACTTCCCATTATTTGATGTAGGGAAACCGGAATGGATTGGACAATGATATGGCCCCAGCGTTTGCAAACTTCCCATTAGGAATACATAACTTCTACTATGACGCCTAGAAGTAAACAGTTTTGCATAAAGATAAAGTACAATAAACAGCAAAACTTTAGTAATATAAGCAAATACTGCTTATTCATTCAATTACACTCAGATTCACAGAAAACATCTCCAAAAATGCAAAAGTTTTCTCAAACTAAAAGGAGGTCTGCATTGATATGGCAGCCAAATGATAAGATTCCTAGAACTTTGCCCAAAAAGAGCAAGAGGGTGAAGAAGAAGAAGAAGAGTCAAGCACCGGAACACTGTGTTTATTGTCATGAGCTTTCAGACTCGTACGGGAGTCCATCGTCAGAGGTAGCCGCAGCAGCAGAACAAATGACAGTTATACAGCACCTAGGCCAACCGTAGTTGGTTTGTGTTCTTACCATAGAGCTACTTATTCTACCGCTGTTATCGTCGCAAATAACGACTGTGTGAAGTGATGAATAATTATACCCGAAAGTATCGCGACTACTGGCTGGTTGTAAGTGTGAATTTCTGCCGTCTCTGCCCGACAATGAACATTTTGCTCG
>CACRXP010000531.1:126229-162461 GCA_902702965.1 Spirometra erinaceieuropaei | reverse complement strand
GCGACATTAAAACCTGCAAACGTGTGGTAAGAACACTAATCCATGTTAGACAAAACCTCAATCGGTGGACATGCAAACTGCGGCGGAAGGACTTAGTATTTTGGATTATCGAGAAAAAATAAGATGGAGATAAAAGAGGATCCAGCGGATGACAGATTGCCACATTGATTATGCGGTCATCAGCTTTTGTGTTATGCAAACTTCTTTTGATAAACACAAAAATATTTTCGAAAGAATTAAGATCCGAGTTGTTGACAAAAGTAAAATGCGACTGGAGGCTACATGCGGAGAAGCTGGCACGTATCTAAAAACTTAGATTGCATTTGCAAACATGGTCAGATCTACACCTCTCTAGGGTGATGGACAGAGGCATTATCGTGCAAAATTATGGTATATATTCGGCGTCGGTGGATGTCGTTGTAACCAGTGATATCCTTCCCAATGTTGACGAAAACCTTGCTGTTGATGACGTCCGTAGCCGACTGCCACACTGGCCGCTCTCCGAATTTTAAAGTTATCCAAACCATTAACTATCGACAGTGTTTGAAGGTTAAATGGGTAAAATGTGGTTTGGTAGCCCCACCTGATGGACACAATACTGTTGGGGTTGGGGTTTAGGATTAGGGGCTATAGTTAGGGGTTAGCGCAACTATTTCTCAACAATTCAAAGTACAGCCGCGCAGTCCTGATAGCTTTTCTTTTGTATCCAACTGCTTGACCTCGTCGCCTGTGCGTTCCCCGCTCCACCTGTAAATTCCCTTTTCTATCGATCACGTATTCGAGGTGACTTGGGTTTGTTTACTTCAGGTGGGCCTAGCAAACCACATCCGACCGTTGAATGTATACAATGAAAGCAATAAATACACCTACTAATCAATGAAGGATTTGCTGACGGGCGTATGTCCATTTACGTGAGGTCGGGCAAGCATCCCGACTTCAAAATAAAAGAGCGACAGTGCATAGTTGGTGGGAACATTGTACAAACGAGAGGTATTTGAGGATGTCAGTTCACAAATGCGTGCCTCTGATAACTGATAGACCTGCGGTAACACGAAAATGCGCTTTGCGTAGTACGTCAAAGATACTCCAGAGAATTTAGACATACTTTTCAATGACAATTTACCAGCAAGCTGTATTTTCGTGGCCACTTTGTTTCTTCCCATTCTTCTCGCGTATACGACCACGCATATCTCTTAAATTGATGCCTCCACATCGTTCATAGCACTTTCTGTTTCATTCCGGCGCTTAGCAGTTTCCATCCGAATTCGTCCCCGTCCTACTTTTCATTAATTATATTAATTTAGCATGACCTTTTTTATTATCCACGCTGCTACGCCTTTTCTACCACCTTTCACTCTTAGTGTCAACTTGCCAATCCTCTACCTCAGTTATCTGACCTCTGACCGACGTCGTTTAATCATAACCAACGAATCTACCAGACCGTCACTCACAATTTTGACTGCCCAGTCAACCGACTTGGTGATAGGGCGTTGCGGTTACGCATTATAAAATCCCGTTTCGTCCATCGCCACATTACAAGGGAGAATACGAAATACGTTTTGGAAGCAACGCCTGTGGATATCGCCACGGAACTTCGCGATATTATAGATTGTCTCCCCACAGAAGCCCCATACACTGCTCTAAAGGAGGCTCTTATCTCCTGCATCTCCTAGTCAACCCAAAACACCTGCAGCGTTTGATTTCCGGGGAAAACCCGGGTGATAAGAAGCCTACACAGCTACTTAGGCGCCTGGAGCGGCTGGCGGATGGACAAAACTTTGATGCCACAATGTTCAAGTAATTTCTACTCCAAGGATTGCCATCTTCAGTGCAAGCCATCCTTGTACCTAGCATTTCTTCCTCGTTTGTCCAAATGCTCGCGGAGACTGCCGATCGCACTCTGAGATTTACCAGCCACTAGTTACAGTCAGTGCTGCTAGTCGGTGCCGGCCAAATCTTATTTCGTAGCCGTACCGGTTAGAGGTTAGGGTTATTGGTCAGGCCTGAGGATTAGGGGTAAGGGGTTAGAGTAATGGTTGGGGATAGGAGTTAAGGTTGCGGGTTAGGGCTAGAGATTACGGTTAGGGTTAAACCTCCTATTACCATTTGTCCCGTATGACGGGTGGCTGGGGCTTGTCAACTGCAGGTACGGCCACGAAATAAGATCGAACTGCCGTACCACAGCTGTGCCAACTGCGCCAACAATCGAGAATGTAATGAAAAGTCTAGACGCTTTCAACCTTGAAGTTTCTCAGCTTTGTGCCTATTGTGCCTCTCACCGTCGAAGTCCTTCCATTACTCGCCGTCAGGTGTCTCAGGCAATGTTAGGTCTTTTTAGATCTGGCGATATTTGCTGGTAACATCACACATTTGCGCAAAATGCCCATAATTACCAATCTCTATGTCGTTAAGAGAAATCCTCGCCGGAAATTTCACCTGCCGGCCGGTAACGGCGGCGGACTTGGTCGGTCCAACCTCCCCGAATCGCCTGCTCCACATTTTCGACGGGAGTTTCTGCCGTAATTTCCTCGTGGAAGTTGATGCTGGAATCAGTTTACTTGCATCTTCTCCGACTGACCTAAGTCGCCCAACTCTTTATTTTTATCTATGCAGCTAGTAGTACCTTACTTGGTCAGTGATAACTAACTCTAAACCGTGTGTTACGACGTTTTATCGCCGGATATTTACTAATACTGATGTTCATACCGCCATTTATCGGTGCCGATTTTATGTTCTTTTTCGGTCTCCTCGTTAAGGTCGGATCTCAAAAGCTAGATGGCATCATTATATTCTCATTGGTTAACCCGTAGCATGTCATCCCTAGTTTATGCATTTCAACAATCTCTTTGTCTGCTTCCAATCATCGTTTGCTTTCGGAATTTTCATCTCTCATCCAGCCTTCGCAGGTTAATCAGTTTACTAAACATTCTGTCATTATAATATCTAGACTCCGGGAGTACCCACTTTTAGTCGTCTATGTCGCTTAACGACTGACAAACTAGCCTTTGCCAAGGCTACATTCAGCTATGTGATGGAGCTGGACATAGTTCGCCCCTGTAATAGTCCATGGGCCGCCCCCCTGCACATAGTTTGAAAAAGGTGACCGACACCAATACGGTAATCATCGACGATTAACCAACTGCCCTGTTCCCGGCAGATATTCGCTTCCCCACCTCTACGATTTTTCCTCTAGCCCAGCCAGTGCAATAATATTTTCCGGCGCTGACCTAGCAAAAACCTTTTACAAAATTCCCTTTGCTCCAAAAGACATTCCAACAATGGTGACTGCGATTCCATTTGATCTTTTCGACTTCGTTAGAACTTTTGGTCTACGTAACTCCGACCAGACATTTCAACGTTTCATTAACGAGGCCCTCTGGGACGAACCTTTAGTTTTTGCTTATGTCGATGACCTTCTAGTTGCAACTTCCAGTGAACATCTACACCTGTAACACCCACGTCTGATTTTTGAACGTTCCCTCGCTCTTGTTCTCAGGACACCATGTAAATGTTTTCAGTTGCCATTCCATAAACGTCAAAGTTGTAGCTGCTCGCGAGCTTCCTACTCCCACTTATTTCCGACAGCTGTACCGTTTTATAGACCTTGTCAGTTTTTATCGACATTTCATCCCCCATTATGTTCAATTTATGTCACCCCTCAATAGGCTTTTACTGGATAACAACCGCCAGTTTTCTTTTCCTGACAGCCGTTGACGCCTTACAGCGTGTCTAAGAGACACTTGCGGATACAACTCCTCTTTCCTACCCTCTAGCTGATGCCCCGCTCTCCATTGTTACTGACGCCTCCAATTGTTCCGCAAGTGCTGTCCTCTATCAACGGACCCCAATGAGCATCCCAACTCTGGCCTTCCACCACCAAACTCGTTATGGTAATTTTAATAGAGAACTCCTTGAAATTTATCCAGCCATTCAGAATTTTTGTAACTTTGTTAAAACTGTGATTTTTGTATTTGCACTGACTATAAGCCTCTTACACTTTCTCCGCTCCCTCTGACAAGTATTCACATTGTGTGGCCCATTATCGTGATTCTATTTTCTAGTATACCACGGATATTTGATTTCTTAAAGACCTCTTTAGTCAGGTCGCCGACTGCCTATCACGAACTGAAATTAATGTTATGGCTCACTCTTTCGTCGACATAGATCGCATAGCCGAGTTACAGCCACATCCAAATTTTCCTGAACAACTGATGCATACCGGCCGTCACATTAAAGCCATCGCTCTGTTCTCCACCTCCAGTAAAATCATGTGCTGCCTGTCGCGCGGTCTCTCTAGTCCTATAATGCCAGGTAAGATGCAACGACATATTTCTACCGCGTTGCACTGTCTCACTCACCCTGGCATCCAGGCTACTCACTGCCTCGTTAGTGAGCGTTTTGTCCGGCCCAGCTGTAACACTGATATCCGCAGTTTGGCCTGCCAGGAAGCCGAAATGGGGAGGCGCAATAAAACCCCTACTCAGCCTATCGCAACTCCGATTACAAACATTCCTGCTGACATTGTCGACCATAACCTTTTGGAACACTAGATTCCCCATCCCGGTGTCGCCACTACTATTAACATCGACTGAAGCCAGCAACTTTAATTTAGACTTTTATTGCTCTTACTGACCTCCTCGGATGGTTTTTGTATTCCCAAATCTGTCTAGTTGAGCTTTCTCACCGTCAACTGAAAGCCTCGCTTCGGGCCTGTGGCAAACTCCCCTCATGGGAGCGAGCATTTCCTTTTGGCCATGCTCGGTATCCGCACTGTACTCATACCCGACTTGGAGTGTTCTGCTGCTAAACTTGTTTACGAAACTACCGTAAGTATTCACGGCAATTTTTTTCGGACGTCTCAAAGCTTAATTAATCTGGATTCTACCGCATATATCCAGCAGTTACGCCATGCAGTGACCAACCTCCAAGCCGTACCTCTACGCGTTCGAGCAAGCCATACATTAACCCCAACCTTCTAACACATTTTTTGTATTTGTTCGTGTAGATATTGTTCGTAGGCCACTACAACGGCTCTACAACGGACCCTCTCAAGTCCTGTCGCGCACAGACGTTTCAAAATCGTCCATGACGATCGTACCGAAGTGGTCTCACTTGATCGGTCGAAAGTGGTTTATGCCGACCCTCTTTCGTTCACCACAACAGACCAACCTTCTTCACCTGCCACGGTGTCCTCTCCGATTTTCTACCCTCTGCTTACATCAAGCAAACCTGTGCATTTCCCTACCCCTAAATCCACCCCCTACGCGCAGTGGTCTCATGTCCGTTTCCCTGAACGTGTCCAACTTGTACATTATTCATAACGAGTGTCTAATTCACACCCATTTCACATATTCGAAATTTTCTCCCCTAGTAGGGGGATTATTCCAGTGACGTAAAAACATCTTCTTCTCGTTTGCAAAAAGTACTCCTACAAAAGCTAGACACAACTTCCATTGACAATCTAACATCAAACTGCATTCTCATAGCTACTTTGTTTCTTCTCATTCTATTCGCGTATACAACCGCGCATATCTATATTTTAAATCCAAGTGCTGACCGGTTTATCTTTTCCAGACTATCAGAAGCAGGGGAAAACTACTTATATTTCTTCCGAGTCACCTCGTTCTAGGCGCAGTGCCATGGCGAATTCCTAAGCATATAACATGACTTTTGGTGTTTTCTCTGCTGTGTACACAGTTATGACGTTCACGGTGACATACAATACATGGAATTTTTGCACAAGCATGTTACTTAATCATATATATCTTCCTATGCTCTTGTGCCTTTTAGATTGTATACCGCATATATGTGGAGTCTGAAATGAAGTTAATCGATTAAGGCAAGGTTTAAGTGTGATAAGTAGATAAAAAATTCAACAAGCAGGTGTACTTTATTTGTTAAAGTCAACTTTCTAGATTAATAGTTAGATACACTTCCAGAGAATTGCGTTGTGAGAATCACTAAAAAAACTAAGAGCTTAGTTAAGCATCCTTTGTTTGCTGATATTTGGGACCATTAGAAGTAACAAACTCAAAGAGCGGAGGGCGTCATCGTCTGAAATGATCGAACTACCAGTAGCTTGTAATATGCTGGAGTTTGTTCCAAACAAAGCTACTGGAGGATTGCAAGGAACATTGCATTTTCTATCTGAGGAGGCGGAGTACTTGACAGAAATTTGGTAAACCAGCCATTCGACCCCTTATAAAACATAAGCGTGTCAAGGACTAAGCATATGCACGGGGTAGGAAAGTGCTAACTGTTGTTTAACAAATTCAGCGGCGTTTTAACACTCCTGCTTTGCCGTCAGAGGTATTTATTCGTGTCGAACTTTTTTTAAAAAAGAGCTTTACTCTTACTAAAGAATCACAGGTGAGAGTGCAGAACAATAAACCAATATAGACATTTCAGAAGCAGCGACTCCTTAGGGCGGTACATGTTAGCGAATGCCGTACTGTCGACGAAGAGTCGATCAAAAACTCTACTAAATAACACCTTCTTCTAAAATACTGTAGACAGCTTTCCATACTGTTCCCTCACCCCGCGCATAAATTTAACGCTTGCCGATAACGTACTATGGCTTTTGGTTGGTTATTTCCAGCGGTTCTCGGAGCCAAATAATGATGGGTACGCAAGTACGCTGCCCAATCTTGATGAATGTAAACTATGCTTAAAGAATCGGAAAACGATTAGCTTGTTAGTACTGCTACGGGGACAGCTTGCGATGAGATCTAGCTTCATTAGACACACATGATAAGAGGCGAAACGTCCGCTACGTCTTTGTGGGTTACCTCAAGCTCTAAAGGAAAGCTATTTCAGCCTGAATAGTATGCACGCTGAAAAATATGCGAGTAAACAAGCCGGACAAAGTAAGATATGCACCGCTTACATGGCACGGGCCCGATGCGCGCTGTACGCACCCTAGGACACGCAGCCGCGAACCAGACGTCTAAACTCCGTGAAGTGGTCCATACAGATAATAACTGACATTAAGGCCAAGCGAAGCAGGAGCCGTTGTGGTCTTTATCTCGGTTCGCAGGAGCACCTAGTCATACAATCAGTTGGCTACCTTCAAAGTTGGGACTTTAAGCGCAATGAGATTGGTTAAGACGTACCAGGTCGTTTGTAGCGTGAAAGCCACACTCTGGACCTAATATAAAGTGTCTCATTCCCTCCTCCCGTTGCACAAAAGTAGCAAAGCAAACGGACTGGAGGTGATAAAGTGGACGAAATTACGAACACGGAGTAATTCTCCGTCCGATCTGTGCCACAGAGAGGGTATCCTACAAACTATAGAATATGTGAGGAGCCAAGACCTTTTAGATTTTGCCGAGGCGGTTTTCATAATCAACGAGAGCGACCATCAACGTGTAGCTACAGCCATTTAGAATGCAGGGTTGTCCCACGAAAATAAAAAGTGCAAATACTCTATTCCTAAACTTTGAGGACCTTGTAAATGCCATTACTGCGACTACGAATTCTGATGTTTTACTAAGCCCTTGAAGGCGTTTTATTTATTAGTGTTTTGATCCCGACAGCGTGCGATTTTTTGCCCTCTTATTCGACATCTGGTCAGGCAAGCTTGGTCCATTGACCTTCTGCTTTTATCTACGATTTTAATTGGCTCGGTCTATGCACGTTTATGCTTTTGAGCTCGGAAGAACATGTTTTCTCTAACATTCGCCTCCTCTTGACTATGTTCTAAGTAATTTACCTGCGTTCTCTCAGACGTCCTAAGAGGGCTTCCAGAGGTTTGCCCAAACTACAAACAAGCGTTGTTAACCGAACGCGGGTGAATTATTATGCTTTGCGATGCTTTCCTCAAAACATTTGTCGTTTTTCAACAAATTAGGCTTGGGCCAAAACCTGAGGGAGCAGAATGATCTCATTAAGGCGAAACAACAAACTACACCCTAAACCCCCTAGTAGTCATTAATTTGGACCGCATTATGAGAAACAAGGTTATGAATTGCGCTGGATGTGAAATTACCTGCGCTGGCTTACGCACACTTGAAACTGTTTACTTTATAGAGAACCCTTGGACCTACGGGTAAGTGAAGAGACAACGAAGTTGGTTCACAGAATGTATCTCTGTGTGGGAGAAGCATGTACACAACACACATGCCGAGCTGCGCCAGCGCGAGAATTCGGGAGTACAGGCTTAGACTAGGCATACGCGTGCGTTTGTGCATCCGTCCGATATGGTTGCAAAACTTGCCGCTTAACCGTGTAAGTCACTTAGATGATTTGCATTTTGATTGGCTAACTACGACCGACTCTTTCATTCAATTGGCCATACTGGCGAAGCACGTTTTGGCGCGCTCTCGCCCCGAAAATTGATCAAATCGAGGGCTCAGTACAAGATAGTTCTCGTGCGGACAATTTTTACAATTGAACTTTCTCAGTCATACAAACACTAACTATGGAAGAACACCCAAAGGCTTTAGAGCTGCCTTCTGAGGACGACCCTACTATAGAGGCTTCACCTCCAGGGACATCCAAGGCTGTAACGCCCGATGATGTTCTCCCAAAGGACGAAGTATCAAAAGAACAAGTTGAAGACAGCAGTAAAAATTGTGAACAACAAGGTATAGATGATGGCAATGAAGCCGCTTTAAACAGCATTGAAAGCATGGAAGATCCTGCGCCGATCTGCGCAACAACCAATCGTGACTTGAATTTCACAGAACCTCCGTCTAGAACGGAGGACATTAACGAACATGCTCAGCTGGACTTGACGGAAGAAGCCGAGCGCTTCCATCCTGTGAGTTCCATTCAAATGACAAATGATCAAGACGAGTCTGCCATGAATTTCGTTACGTATGAGTCTGGGGAAACACATGTGCAGAACGGTTATACTGCAGAGGAAGGAACAGAGCAGATATTTCAAGCGCAGTTAAACCAGAGCAATCCTGACAATCACCAGAATAATAATGGTGACGGCTGTGACACCGTAGGTACAGAGGAAGCGTGTAAGAATGCTTGTGTTGATAACGGAGAGTGGGCTAGTGGTAAAACGCACCAAGAGAAGGAGGAATTAGACATGACTGCTGGACACCTTTTATCCGCCAACCCTAACAGCGCCAACTCCCTATGCATCAAAGCCTCCTCCCCTGTTGAGACTACTATGACTTTCGACGCAGAAGTCAGAGAAGATGAGGATTTAAAAGAACCCTTAAAACTCACCAGCAGCGTTCAAGAGAATGACGTCGAAATTAGTCCTGAATCTCAACCTCTGTCATCGGTACCGAATCAAATGAAATATAGTAATGGAGTGGAGGCATGTGGGGAACCCCAGATGATTCAGCAGAACCAAACGACCATCGCCTCTCAAGAGCAGCCTATAGAGTCTACTGAATTGTCCGAAGGTCATGGAAACAATGTTCAGGAGTCCGTTAGTGAGGCATTATTAATAGACGACAGGGTTGCTGTCCAACCCTGTACTGAAATGCCATGTAAGATTGTGGACTATGTCCAATCAAAAGAATATGGTTCCGTAGTCGAAAAACAAAATGGAGAAGACGAGAAGGACCGAACAAATCTACTGAAATCTGAAACCGAAGAGGTTTTGCTGAACGAAAAGGAAAATTTAACTAAGGATGATTTTGAAACAAGGTACGCCGAGTTTGTCGGGCGTATTCTTCCAGGTCACGACGTCTATTATTCCGAGAAGGATCAGTCTGGACAGGAAATTCCCCGTGGAGGCACTTTGCACAGGCATGTTGATGCTCGTTCTCCTTATGCGATGCTCTGGGACACTTCTAACGCTTCGGTGAGGACCAAGTCGGCCACTCTGGGTGCCCGATCGCGACGACAACCAATGAAGCCTCAACCATCGATCAATGACGACCACCTATTTCCGGATTCCGTCACACCGTCGAAAGTAGACAAAACGCTAGTAGAGACGCAAACAGCAGAAAACAGTGACGCAAAATATGACGTGCCCTTTATGGACGATGATGCCTTTCTACCCCGCCGGATGCGCTCAAAGAGAGGGGAGGGGGATGAAGAGGACGGGTACTCGGACTCGGACTCCGATTACGAGAGCGGAGAGCTCTGCAAGAGTTTTCTGACCAAAGATCATTTGGCGCATTTGGATGACACGTCTACACATTCCAGTAAGCCAGTTATTTATTAACGCCAGCTAACCATTGTTTTGGCAACTTATCAACTTGGAGTCTGAGGTTTTGGGGCCGTTTACTTAAGCGCACATTACCTTGAAAAGGAACAAATCACACTAGGTCTAATGAGTTTATTATTTTAAATGAACACTGTCGTCTTAAACTGTAATACAGCAGGCCAGCACGCAGCAAATGATAATCAATACCGAAAAGTTATAATGGTTGAAAGGAAAATCAATTCGAGCAGGTGAGAAGAAGAGAGCCCATTGATTTTAGCACTGACAAAAAGCTCGGATGAAAACAAATGTTAATCTGGTATAAGCAAATAGTCCCTCTTCTCGGGAAAAGACATTTAGCCGAATTTATTTACATTTACACACACAAATAAGCGGAGGCAAATGCCTCGTGCGGTTTTTAAATGAAGTATATCCTAAATTAATCTTGTAGTTTTCGATGACATATCTGCATCTGCCAAATAAGTCAGGTGATCTAACTTATTCAATGCGGATACGTCCATGAAAAATCTCAAAATACAGGACACCGGCCCAACCGCGTCGCTCAAAACGTTCTATTAACTCGTTGAACTAGTTTCAGGTAAACGAAAATACAAAAGACTTGTTATGTGGTAGCGCGTTTATCAGAAATGACAAATATTTTAAGAAAAGCAGAGATGCCGGAAATATAAAACCTACCTAAAACAAGAAGACTTATTTTAAGAATAATTAGGACAAGCAAAACCGTTTAACCACAACTGGGAAAGTCTGGCTGACATTGTTCGGGCCACATGTATATCCTGAAAACAGTAATGTGGCATTAGAAACGGCAGCCGGTCATCTGTTTGATATTTAACAAGTGTATTTAAGATGGGGTGCAGAAATTTAGGTAGAACGTTTTGCTTGTGCACTATCCGGGCTATGGATTGTCCGGCAACTGCGATCGTAACTGGTTTCATCAGTAAAGCTGACCGGAGGGCGGACAGAAATAACAGTTGAAGTAAATGTGGGAGCGCAACGTCTTCTCTTTTCCGAAGTAAATTCAGGGGATGCATAGGAACATTCGGTCGTTTATGTATGCCTTAGATTGGTACTGTCAGTTTTGTCTGCAAAAACGCGTTTTTCCTTGTACATTGAAATAAATTTCTCTTTACTTTGTCAACTTTAAGTCCAATTCCACGACAAAAAGTATGCTGCAGAGTTGTCACATGGATAATAAAATATATGCCAAACGATTAAAGCGGTGGCCTTTCCATTCTCTAATTGCGTATCCGTTAAAAATAATCTCCGCCGACTCACAAATTGAAATTTTTATGTAGAGCTTAAGTCTGTTCAAACAAGCGTGACTAATCCCCGACTATGCAGCTGTAGTCTATGGTGGTAATTAGCATATAAAATTACCTCCCACCCCAAATATTGTCCCTTTGCCAACAGAATAACTTAAAAATAACTTTTGACAGAAAAAAGCTGTTGTACAACCAGTTAAATGGCGCAGAGAAATCTCCAGCATTAGAGCATTTAAACTTGACGATCATAATTTCAGTTACCATCTTCTACCGGTCCAGTCGTCTGCTGTTGAAGAAGCCGTAAAATATAGACATTATACTTAGAGGGAGTAAACTTCTGTTGTGAGTCTTTGTAAGCGAAACAACATTCGTCTTATAAATGCCCAGTGCATCAACCTTCAGTTCGGTAAAATTCCTGAAGGAAAGGTGTGACGCCTGCTGCATAAATATGGTAGGAATTTACGTTTATCAAGCAGATCGATCATTTTTTACATTAACCCATGCCAGTATCTTAACCTTACTCGTCAGGCTCACTATGGCAGTTTAAGTAAAAACCTGCTATGCTTTAATGAAAACATAATATTCGTTTTACAGCATATTATCATTACGTAGTAAGAAGCATCGAAAACAGCGCGGAAAGTTAGCATCTCGCATAAATTAACTACACGTCTGCCCACTTTCATTGTCAAAGAAGATGCTCTTGTCTTTGCTTTAAACAACATTTGGACAGGGTTTTTTTAAAGATGTTAAGCCTCAGCTATTTTTTTAACTTTGCTAAAAATCCCGAAAATATCTATCAGGTGAGTATGGAAAGTCGTTAGGGAATCCACTAAACTCCGTTCGATTTCCCAATGATCCTCGACTGACTAAGTTCCGTTATTAATAGGTGATATAAACGGATTGCCTAACCTAGTTCGTTTAAATGGCTTTCCTCAGTGTACTGGGTCTTTTCAAATAAGGCGTGTATCAAAAGGAGCAAAAAAGTACTTCTATATGTTGCATACTTTCCCGTGTCTATTACACAAGCATTTTTAACCTTGTTTTGCTTAATTCAAAAAAAAATTATTTATGAATTTTGGTCAGTTCGAAAGAAATCTTAAAAGAAGGTTGACTGATTTGATAACGACTGATTAACGGTGTTTGTTGCTTGACGTCAAAGTGCGAATCCGCTAAAATGTTCGGATTCCTAATTTGTTAGTTTTTTGTCTACCATACAGAGAAGTATCTCTTTAGTGCACTTTCTAAATAGTCTCTCATTTGATTTATGAATTTGTTTTTAGAGAAAACGGTTTTGAAAGATCTTACCATCTCCAAAAGTAACTAGCGCTCTAAATTACATTACAAAATTACGTTATAGATGCTTAGGTGATTTTGATGCATGTCTTGCAGTAAAACCCAAGAAACCGGCTGATATTAAGACGAATGCCACTTTGCCTTTGGATTTTTAAACAGTTGTTGACTGGTTCATTTTCATTCATAGTTAAAAATTAATAACCGACAAAAATTAATAAACTGATCCTCTGAAAATTACCATCTTTAGAACCAGTCGAAAACAAGCTGAGAAAGGTAGATATTACCGGATAGGGGACTAAAACCATAGAGTTTTATATCTGATAACAGCTTTTGCTCTGCCTTATGAGAAAATGGTTGTCGCGTCATCGGACTCTAATAATTCAAGTCACAACTAATTTATTCTAATATTTCATCGGAAAATTAGTAAGTTCTCTACATAGATTAAATCAGATAGAACCTCAAAAGCGTATTCATTTCTCCATCTTCAATGTTTTCTGCACAATAACGAAGGAAAAAAAGATGCAAGCCTCAAAGTAGAATAGTAGGACAGAAAAACGATCTTCTCGTATGTGTAGAATCTGCCGAAAAGAACATGTTTAGTCAACCATATTTAGGCTGGTTATGTTGCAAAGGGATATTACTATTAAAAGGAAAGCACGTGACAAATCAAGTCCGCATTAAAACAAAAAAGCTTCTTGACAAGAGTAAGGAAAACTGAAAATAAGAGGGGTTTTTTGGAAGAATCATGATTCCTGTGATTATTTCTGCTGGATGCTACTACGCTTTTTTATGTTAATATTCCAGAACAACGCCCACCAAAAACGACGAGTTTTACGATTGCAACTAAACTGTGAATATTCATGAGTCTCTGAATAACAGTTTCAAAAGTCTCAAATGTTCGACAGGTTTAGTAAAATAAATAGGTTCTCATCTGGACTTCAAAACTTCGTGTTTTCCTAAATTTGTCAAGTCAATTTTGAGTTCTTTATTGCCATTAATGCTTCCCGAAAATTGAAAAATTTAGCTTACGAGTTTAAAACGAGCGGAGGTGCGTGCAGTGAGTCGACGCAGATTACTACCTTATTCAGTATGTTTTTTAACTAGTATTGACTGTTAACGCTTGCGAAAGACCTTTGTTAGCGGCTTATATCTCAGAGAATGTCAGGTTTACAAGTAACATATGAATGAGACTTTTGAACTATTATGCGCAACAGAGTTTATGGCATACAATGAAGAAATGCAACTCTAAGATTATGACATATTAACATTCTAAATCAAAAATAGAAAGGACGTTTGCATTTAGCACAACCAGCAAACACTGTGGTCACAGGTTAGTCGGAAGTATACATTAACTTGTATTGAGCGAAATCAGTTGTCGTTTGCCCACCAGAAACAAACTTCTGCATATGTTTAGTCGCAGAAGTAGTTATGAAACCCATTTAAAGGCAGCTCGTATAACCGTGTGGTTGTTAATTGGTTCACAGAATTGTTTCCGTGCATGCGACATCTATTAAGTGGAATATCGCTATAAATAAGGTGTAAGAATCTTCTGGTTGTGCCCAGCCTTTTTTGGCAAAGATCAACGGGAAATCAAAAGCCAGGAGCCGCATGAAAGCCACGTCTGTAACAAATATAATATTTAATGCAATGTTTGACCTGTTATTCGAAAACCTTTATTTCTAAACATTTTCTCCCTTCGCCGATTAGCAATTCCCCCAATCCCATCTAGTTGGTTCTGGGTTTTCACATTTCCCTGATGATTCCTAGTATTATATTTGTCTGTTCTATATAACTAAACTTGACGCATTTTCTCTAGTTCGAACACTATTTACTGTATACTGACGAAATTTTATTCAGTTCCTTTCGAAGAGCAATCGTGCGTACAAATTTTCGACTGCCGGAAAGAAATAATTCGCATAGATATGTCAAAAGTAGATTTTAAAAACAACACAAAATGGCTCAAATTCCGTTTTAGTCCTACCTCCTGGGCAAAAAAACTGTGGGACTGCTTCCAGCTTCCCAGCTATATAATGCAGACCCACGGGTAATCTATCCAATCAAGGATAATTCCATGCAGATCTTGGAAGTGATCCTTCTGATAAAGTACTTGACTTTATTTCGAAAAGTACTTTTGTCTTTTGTATCAAACAGTCGAAATAATAAAAGATAAGGATAACGCCAGAGCCCCTCTTCTTTAGTAATGCAACCCATGCGCAAAAGTATGTTATTCAATATCATCCCGTTAACTAATGAAAATCGTCTTTGCGTAAAAGGAAGTCAGCTGCTGTATTTACCCACTAAAAGCAAATGTCGTCCACCGAACGAGTCGTAATACGATATCAGTAGACGTAGGCAAAACTTTGCGGGTTCGACATATTTTACGATTGTGTAGACCGGGAGGGCCAAATTCTGAACAGGAATGCAGCCAAGAGTTCTGAACTTACAGCATGGTGTGAACTTCATCGGACACAAAATATTTTGGTGGGATCTCAAGTGGAAAATATTACGGAGGTGCTTTGGCAGATTTCAAATAATTCGCTCTGACCCAACTGTGAAAAACTTGGTGCTTCGGTGGGATTCGAACTCACGACAGCAAGGTGAGGCTTTAGTACAGCCAACGCTCTAGCCATCTAAATTACGAGGCTCCACCGGACGACGCGAGTTTAATCAAATTTGGGTCAGGTTTACACGAACAGCCTACTGCAACGTGTGGGATCAGCTTACTATATCAGAGGAGGTGGATTCCAGACGTTTCAGTAGGTTTGGCGGGTAAACTTAACCCAAATTTGATTAAACTCGCGTCGTCCGGTGGGACTCTAAATCAGATGGATGAAGCGTTGGCTGTACTAAAGCCTCCCCTTGCTATCGCGGGTTCGAATCCCACTAAAGCACCCAGTTTTTCACACGTGTTTCAAAGTGAAAAATATTACAAAAATGGGGTTGCAAAGCAGGTTATAACAGAACATGCTTCCAAACAAATTTATTTGCATGGACTTGCTGATATTTCTTATGTTTTTGGACAAATTTTTAAAAAATCCCAGAGTTTCATCCAGTTCTTAGTGCGCTTTGTTACTGGATTTTGACAGTCATATAATTTCAACTGCAGTAGGTGGGGTATCGAGTGAATATACTGACTAAACTTCCGACGTTTATTCGACTAGACTGAATTATTTAGGCGAAATTGCGACACTGGCGACCGTGGTGTGTCTTTTATAATCCTTTTGGTAGTAACTTACGGTTTTCTTTAAACCTCCATATCCCACCAAAGGGTACCTTTTTGATTTTATAAAGTTTATACATAAGAGATTTTTTAAGCCCTTGAAATTTTTATTCAAATATCATCTTATCCGTCAGTTTATTAATGTTCCCTATGAGTTGTACAGCATAGTTCCCATTCACTGTATAATTTTTTGAGTCCTATATGGTGTCTTAATAACTGCGTAAAACATTATATGATTTTCCTTACATGAAAGGAATAGTCAGTAAGTTGAAAACCTTAAAGCTAGTACAGTTGCCGGCCAAATCCTTAAGTATTCCGGAATTTAAAAATCCTTTTAAACCAGGTGGTATCCTGCCTTTAAACACAAAACAGTAAGAGGGTCTACTATGATGCAAAAAATACAAAAACAGGTTTTGCATAGTTTATATCGAATATATTTGGATTTGTAATGGCGTGAATGCAAGTGCAAAAATACATTATATTAATTAGTTTTTAACAAAAGGGGTTAATGTGTTCGGCCGAAATAACGATCCACTCAGAATCCGGCATCTCGTTGTGACGTAAATATCTCAGGAGTATGCAACAAGGTAATAAGTGTTACAACCCAACCTATCAACTTCTGTCTAGTCAAAAAACCATTTCGGAATTTCAGTTACCACTTCCTGAGATGCACCACTTATTGCATTTCTCTAAAAAAATGCGCAAGACTCACCTTCAAGCATATAATGCTTTTTTAAAACTGCACCTCCTATGGGTGACGGAGTTCGGCTCTACAAGAATCCACTACTTTTTCTGAAGATTTGCATATGTCATTCTAGACTTTTCAACTTACACATTGGGCTATTTCTCTGAAAACTTTAATCTATTCTTCATACTGCAACACAGATAATTTTGTGTTCCTAGAGCATTTCAGTCTAAACGCAAGTATACTAGGTAGCATATTTGATCATGTCAGTTCCGCAAATATTCTAAAACTTGCGAGATTTATAACTGGATATGCTACTAATTTAATACCTAGTTAAGCTCAGAGGAGACTTTTTATTAGGTAGGAATACGAAACGAAGGCGTTGCCGGTTATTTTGGGAGGGACGATGACTGATTGACGTTCGTGTGGAGGCGTCTGCGCAGTGCAGACCGTGTAAGCAACGGCGTTTTTCGAATGGATCTTCCCATTCAAAGGGAACAGGCTAAGCTGCACGAAGAAACCCCGGACCATGCATCTTACTACTCTGTTTTGCGACCTTATAAAAGCAAATTTTTTCGGGTGATAGCATAAAAAGACGCTTCTATCATGGTGATTGAGTTTGATTGTAACCTGTTACCTGTCCGCTAAGATTATAGATGCTGATCACTGCCCTTTTGTTGAAAAAATAGTGCATACAGGCGTCAACTCCTTGTTCAGGCCTGAAGCAGCTTGCATATTTTCAGGTCCCAGCAATGAAATGTTAAAACTACGTCAATATCAGTTCATTAATAACATAATCTACCTATCTAGACGTCACCTAAGATTACTTGAATACCAGCAAGTTTTATTGTTTTACGACAAATTCGGTTTCCATGCTTTCGGAATTTTTATGAAATGGTGTTATTATTTTAAATTATTCGGAGTACTTTTAACAAATTATACGGAATAAAGAATTTGGTTGTCTAAAAACAATGCGTTTGATTTGTGAAGAGCGCAGTGTCCACAGCAAACTTTAGTAGTGACTGGCAACTGATCACGATTCTAGCTAACGTTTCTTTGTCAGCTCGTGCTTTTTAAGTGCACTCTGCGCGGACAGGCCTCATAGGGCGCTACTTAACGAGGCCGAAGTAGTTACAGACAGGGGAGAATTAGTCTGTAAAAGATCGATAAACGCGGTTGGCGTCTGCGGTCAGCCAGCAAGCTGCTTTTAAACTTGCATAACCAGACCGTTTCTGAAAATAAGAGAACACCACCTTCACGAAATAAAGACGTGCTATCGATAATTAGGGTTCCGTTTTGGACTTCTTCGATAAACTAAATCGAGTTGTGGAAGCAAAGTCCTAGCAATATAAACAAAGGAGTATTCTCAATGGTCTCTATTAAAAATTCGGCAATTTAAACGTTAAGACGTTTTTAAACCAAGCTGAGACATTTATTAGGGAATCGTTCAAAATTCGGAAGAATAACGGCGTCGAGTAAGCTGAGAACAAACGATTGTTGGAAACTTATCATGAAACAAGTTAGTTTATTAGGTCTTTTGATAGTTAAAATTAGCGATTCGTTTTCCGCGCGGAGAATAAGTGCACACCGCATCAGCGGACTTTAATGAATGGGGCGTGCCTTGAATTTTCGCCTAAATTAAAGTGCATGTAAATGCACAGAAAAAGCATTTCCGACTTTCTACTGAGCGGCATAATAAACACTAGTTTAGTGCCAGTTGCGAAATTCAGTCTGAATTTTGTAGATCGATTACGGCGATTTCGAGGTAGTCTTGATGAAAGCAATCGAAGTTAGAAGGAACACTGACGAGGGCGAGGACGACTAGAACGTCCACTCCTGCTTATTTGTTTTCAATAGTCCGCTGTGCAACAGCACAATGTCCTGACCAGCATCATTGAGGTATTTAAGTCAATAGCCTCGCCAACCGAGGAGCGGACCAACGCCGTGCCAGCCATTATTGGACTAATTAAAAATCACCGGATGCCAGAATTTGCCGATCTTTCACAACAGTTGGGTAGAATCCCTATTAGGAAATGCAATGAACGGTAGAGAAGTGGTACCGACAAAGGTTAAGTACAGTGAAATCAGCATATTGACATATTCTTCGTTATAAGCAAGCCAAACACTAGTCCTCATCTGAAAGACCCGAAACTTGAATCGGGGTGAGTTATCATTAAAGATTTGGATTGACTTCAGTAACATTTAATCCGTGTCTTCACACCTTGTCAGTTGCAGTCGGGCAATTGAGGCCTAAGTGACTAATAGACAGACAAAATATAAATTGCATTATGACAGCCGGCAATAAAAGAGTTTGAGTCCGATGGTCGATAATCATCTGACCCTAGTTTTAATCTCGGGGCATTCAAGCATGTTGTTCGTGCTAGTGTCAGAGAAAGGTAAATAGGTAAAGAAATATTCATTTGCCCTTATTCCTTCCACATTTTAATTGCTTGATGTGGATCACACAGTTGTCCCCAAGGTGGGACACGCGGAGTAGGTCCGCCCCCATAGCAATTCAGATGGCCTTGCGTTAAATTCCAGGAGGTCACCCAGTCCCGAGTCTTAACTCCTACTACTAACGTTAGTCCAAACCAAAGGCATAAATGATCCTTACTGGCTTTTTCACTGAGCAGTCTTCACGTGCAACTCATTGTTAACCATTAAGCCAAAAAAGAAATCAGTTTCTTTTCTGAGAGGGATTATTGAAACCCATGTTCATGCACTCGAACGTAAATTTCAAAAGTAACTTCGAAATGTACTCCATCGTACTCGCGAGATTCATATAAGCTAAATGATGGGGAGCGTGTTTTGCAAAATTTTCTACAGCTGCCCGGAGCAGCTGTGAGGCAGTTGGATCCGCAATGTGTCGTTCAAACTTCCGCTTGTAGTTTAAGACATACTGTCACCCTAATCTATGCTGAGTTTTTCAGTTTATCTGAGTGCACTGCAGGAAACCAAAGTCAAATGGTTGCGCTTGATATTATCTGGCTTTCTCCTGACATTGGCGTTTAGGAATCGGTGAATGCACTTCTAGGTGTTTTCAAAACAGGACAAAGCTGAACAAAGGACATATAATAACCTGAAGGACATCTTAAAATGTCCATTTGGATAAAATGTAAGGTATAATGTGGTTTTATCAATAGGAAGATGAAATCAGCTTAACGAAACAGCGATTGTTGGGCAACATAAAATTACGTGCCTTGTAGCTCGTGGAGCATGATGACACGGAAAAGTGTGACATACTGGTATCCTGTGAGGTCAAATTATGTAATTAACCAGATTTCCTGCACTAGAAAAACTAACGTGCACTTTTATCGAGGCTCCCAAGAGAGAAGCAGGTCCATCAATAAAAGTTTCCTTCTGTGGCACTTATTTTTTATTGAGTGGTCAAACTACAAAAAGGGTTGGTAGCAATGAAGTCAGGTTAGTAAATTGGAAGCAGTTATCTCGGTTAGTCGCAGGTGCTCTGCACAAATACCCTAATGTATAACAGAAAAACAAATATTGCCTTGCAACTTTCTACGAAGAAACGAATCTGCTGTAAAATCGCAAAAATAATAAATAGGCGATGCATTGCAACATTTAGAATAAAACGCTGGCAAGAGTGTGGTTTATGGCGGGGGTTACTTACTCCAGGGTGCATTTGTGTTGAGAAAAATAGATGAACATCTAAGAACTTTCGGGTTCCACAAATAGTGATCCTTCATATTGCCATCAATTAAAATGGAACACCATTTTACCATTTAGTGATAATAGTTAATGAATGTGGTTCAGGAATTGTCAAAAAAGCATTACATCGTCGTACTCCGATGACCACTCTAAAGCACCTTGCCCATCCTTACGCAACAGCCACTGCAGGGTTTTTTTTACTCCCTTTTCTGGTACGTACAAACAAATGTCTTCAGTTATTTTCTTTTAGCGCAATTACTCTCTGGAGTAATAAGCCCCGGCCATGAACCATACCCTTTCCAAAACGTTTCTAAAAATTGACGTTTATTTTAGTTGCGAACATTACAGAGAAAAGGCCCTTTGCTTGTTGAATTGAGTAGAGGCAAACGATTTTTTAATGGAGACTTAGCCCATTTTTATTTTCCTCACGAGAGGGTCATTGTTTGCCGCGACAAGCGTGTGCTCTATAGATCCACACAGACGATTGTATACACCTTTGAACGTTTGAGTCAGGCCTCACTCCCAAACGACGATGCAGTGAAAGTGTATTTTCTCTCTTAGGATCGGAAAGCAAATACAGCAGGAACCACAGTAAGAAGTTGATATAAGGAACCCTGGAAAACGCAACACAAGTTTTCAGGCTGAGCAAGGTTAGCGGAATCTAGAACTGGGTCTCGGCAACAGCAAATGTTAGTCGTATGGTTAACAAGGACTGGAAACCGGCGGCTTTAGTCGTTTGAGGGAAATACAAATCGCTACGAAGCATTTAATGATAACCGCCACTGGCTACCCTTGCATGTGACAGTCTCTCCAGGTGGTTTGTAAATCAAAGCATCACACTATAAGTCCACTACCATGATAATTCAGCAGCAAAAATACACGATGGATATTTGATGTATTTGTGTGCTCAAATGAACAGCATTCATTAAGTCAACCAGAGTCTGAAGCCTAAATATGTCCTATAACGGAGGCGTCGGAATAAATAATAAATAGCTAAAATCAACAGCCTGAAATCCGATAATGCCCACAAGTCCGAATTTTTAACCGTCAGCGGTATGCGCTCTCACCATGTTGTCACAAAGGGGGCACCTTCAGCAGCCAGAAAGACCGACTTCCTCGCCAACGTGTTTTCCGATTTTCTATGTCATGCTGCAAACCACTGTACATTAATCATGATAGTTCGCCGAATGCCAATGTCCTACGTCCCCCGCCAGTTGCCAAAATGTCAGGCATGCAGATAATCATTCGTCGGGATGGAGAGGCAATTGGCACTATTAACTACATGTATCAAAAGGACAGTGTGAACGGCTAACAACAGGAGGTTTGAAACTAGTAAACGTTGACATATATTCTGTGTTAAAAATCAGCCGAAAGTAATCGGCTACAGAAGCCATATGAGTCGGAATTTGGTATTATCTCTCTAGTTCATTGTGCCAATCTAAGTTAACAACCGATAAAAGTATGTCACATTAGCGCACCGGTAGACTCTAGGTGAGTCTCAGCCTCCCTTTACGAGGTTCATTTATGTCCCATAGCAAAGGAAGCCTCCAACAGCATTGCCACGACGACAGGAAAATATTCTTTATCTGTGCAACACGGTGCACGTTAAACGGAATCAAAAAATCAGACCCATAAAGCGAAAACTACCAGATACAGATATGGTTGAGTTTCATTATCTTATCAAAAAGTTTAGTCGACTGAATACACCGAAGTTTGCACAGGGAACTGCATGTCTCCCAATTACATGGAACAGAGATCTGGATATGTAAAGAAAAACGCGAAAATGTTAAACAGCGTGAAAAATACCTTACTAATATGTACGAGAACTAAAACACTATGTTGGCCGCATTGTCTGAAAATGTTGCTATCCTCGTAAAGGTTCCAATGTATCTTAAATCATCTTTCTGGCAAGAACGGTCCCTAAATTACCAGACCTCTAAAAATGAGCACATCCATTTGCTGTGTCCGTAAACAACCGTTAAAACAAAAACTAGTGCGTCTATGTCTGTGAAAGTTAATGAATGCTATTAGTTGGAAACTGGAAAAACAATCCCTGAACCATTCATTCTCCCTTACCTAACTTTATCCGCATTTTATGTTCTACCTTATTTTTTATATTTTTTTTCCATTTTTCTTCCTCCCGGAGCATTGTTTAGTGTGAAACATGTCAGTAGTTACTCTAGCACTTATAGAAAAATGTTGTTCCTAAAGCCTACAGCATTTCTTTGACCTTTCTATTTGTGCGCAATTTTATTGCACCATTTTATGCTGCCTATGAAAGCAGTGGCACATTCAATTGGGCGAGAGTATAAAACGTGATCGCATATTTTTTCAAAACGCACCTTCATAATTTGCGATAAGATGCTTTCTAAACAATAGGCGTTGAATTGTGGTTTGCTGTTTTCCTCTCTTCTGTACTATGGATAAATGGATCTGTAGCATATTGTGTCTGTGAAGGTATATTTGAATTCGGAACGTCTTAAATCACTCCTGAATGTTATACGTAACCCTATCTCACTAAGATACTTGTTAAATAGGGGTAAGTGATTAGGTATTTGACATCCCGTTATGTTGCTGAAACTTCTGGGCTTTTGACTGCAAGGCGTAAGTCGTCCCAATGACTTTCCCTGTTATTTATTTCGCTTTTAAAGAAATATTTTTTAAACCTTTTAGAAACCGCGGCTACAAAACCAACGACCGGTTTTACTTGGCTTTCGGGACTCAAATTATGTGGATGTATGCGTCGTTAATGTGAAATAATCAAAACACAGCGGCCTTCACAACGTCTAGAATGCCAGATTCCTCCTTATTATTTTCAAACGAAGTTCTCAATGTCATTAATTCACGCTTTATCCAATGACGTTCAAAGAATTTTATTTTCCGCAGTGACTTATGTTCAATAAAACGTCTGCTTTTAAAATGAAATTCCATTCAATATGTGGTACTGTCTTATTTTTCATCGCTTTTCATTATTCACAGGCTTCAAAATTAACGATTGAGAAAACTACTGGTATACGGCAATTTGCATCTCCCTCGCATCAGATCTGTTGTTTGTGTTTAATTGCACCTTACGTTGCCAAAAGCCTTATTTTTCTGCAATGTAAAAAGTTTGCTTATTTCGATGTGAATAAAGTTTATACATTTTTTGGTTGTTCAGAAAACTGTATGTGTACGAGGCCAGCAAACGGGCTTCTGCAAACCAAATGACTGTGCAAAAACAGTCCCGCATGCAGATTTATTTGTCAGTTGCTTAAAAAGTTGTGAAAACTGAAAGTTTCATATTATTGCTCTAGAATTTCAACCTTTATCGTAAGAGAAACAGCTAACGTCGATGGGGCGGTATAAGAGGACGGGGCTTTCGGTTCAACTATTGTATTAATCGAAACAATAGGGACGATCATTTTGTCATTGATGACGATCTGCACATTAAAAAAGTGGTCTGACTGCTACAGCATACATTTGGTAATCCGGCTTTTAGGCAATATTTTTGTCGGCCTTAATATTGCAAACTTCAGACTTATCATTTGAAAAGCTAATCTCAGTGAAACTTTCTTCTTCTGAGTTCTGTCCTTATAAGGTATCTGCTCCTAGGCAAAGTGCAATATAACTCACAAATCCGGAACGATTAAGAAAGCAATGGGAACGCGTGTGTCTTTTTCGCATCTCTATTTCACTCAACGATCACAGATCTACTGACTAAAATCGTAACCATATTTAAGATTTTTATATCATCAGCACTTAAGTTAAGGTCAGAGTTTAAAGCAGTGTTCAAATGCTTGCTTATTATCTGGTTGTTTATGAGGCAATGCACCTTAAAGCGCATTTTAGCAGAGCATTGCCCAAAAATGAGGGTAAGTAGAGACTTCCAACAGTTAGTTTTTTGTAATTACTCCCTTCCTGTAACTCCCCTGGTATCTGGCGCAAGACAACCTGCAGTACGAGGTCATCCATATTCACGTGTCCAACGTAATATCCATACCCATAAAAAAGATCCATTACAGATGCCCTTCACAATGATCAAATCAACGCTAATGCTTGCCCTGCCAGGTCTTTCAGCTTTACCTAATGGTAACATGCCGGAAAGAGGAAGGGATACGCGTCAGATTGTGTTCTGACAGTGTCTTTATGCACTTTTGTGCATACCGCAACGGGGACATATGTATTAAGCTTTCCAGTCTATTCCATGACGAATGTCGTCGGCGCAACAGGAGTCAAGAAAGGAGTAGGAGAACGAGTCGAGCATCTGGAAAAGCTCTTACCCAACTTGTGCCTTTGGACTGGCCCCTGGACACAATAATACAGGTATGCAGAGGGTTGAAAAGTGTAAATGGAAATGATCAAGCCATTACGTCTTATGTTTTTTTGAATGATCTACATCGTTCGTGATGGCATATTTCAAACAGTGCGCTGAACCGCGGCCTTTAGATTGACTAAGTGGGATTTTTAGGCGTAAAGAGGACGCACCTCCTGATCGATGCGGACCTGAATTCCTTGACCTCGGTCAGCTCTCGTGCTACCTTTCTTCCGATTTATCCAACAGCAAAGTCGAGGACATGATTTTATTCTTCCCTTAATTGACTCCGAAAAGAATTTGACCTCCAGTAAATGCTCATTTTAGACTCATGTAAATTACACCTAATTTTTGCCCATTTTCTCTCGTAAGGTGTCAGCGTCCTTTCGCAGAGGGAATGCGCTATTTGACTGGCGGATGCTTGATTGAGTTTAGTCTGTCCTTTGTGTACGTGGTTTAGGTACGCATTACGTTATAAGACCTTATATGCGGCCGATTTTTTAATCACGCATGACACGTTCTGCGGCCTCCTTGACGCTTCTTATGCAAGGCAGTGAGTTTCATATCCAGTGTTCTGCATCATAGCATTCGGTTAGCTGACTACTGCGAGGTCGCAGATAGTTTGGTAATATGTGCTCTCGGATAGTTATTACTTCCAAACTGATCAAAGAGATGGGGAGTTTCATCCCCTTCGCCCACTGAGCGCGGCTGTGCGTGCGTATTCACCCATGCAGAGCTCACACACGACTTTTTTCGTGCGCCGTACGGCAACTTAAGTAAAGGTCGCATACATGATCACGTTCGCGACCATTCAGTAGACCTTGGCTTCTGGCAAACGGTTTAAACCGTTTGTTGATGTAAACAGTTAGAAAATGCAGTTCGTACTTTGCCACTTCTATCAGTATGTATCAGATTTTGCTAAGTAAAACTTTTAACGGATCATGAAATCTGTGTGTGGCGTTTCCCTACCTAATTATCAGTGCTCTCGAGACACCTCTAACGTAGGTGGGAAGTGTGTCCTTCGGCTCATCCTTGTAACCCTCTGCCAGATCCGAACGATCCATGGACTTTGCATGAAAGCTTGGCGTGTTGTGGGCGGATGCGTCATGCGTGTGGCCCGTGCAGATGGGTTGCTTTTGGTCCTGCCAGCCACCTCTACCGACCACAACATCACTTAGTTGACCGGCTTGGACAGTCGGCCAGTGCACAGAACGAGTAGGAGAGAATGATGCCGACTCTTGGCGCATATTCACCACCATAAACAATTTGATGCGTTGAAAACTAGTGCAGTGCGCCTAAAGCCGTGGCTTAGGAGGTTGCCTATTGACGTCAACCCAGTGCGTGTTTGTGCGGCCGACTGGTGGACTGAGAGTCAGACTGAAATGACGTTTATAGCACTCCCATTCAGTTAGGATCCGAGCTACCCCACTTTCCTCGTTGTGTGAAACCCTGGTCCATTGTACGCAGACCAGGTGTAATCGCACGCCTAGGTGCTTGGTTGCGCCGCGTCAACCACCTGCGCCACCACCACCGGTTTTTCAGCTTCTGTCACGACACCGGGCCCATGCGGGAGAGAATGGAAACCGAAAGATGCTTCGCTGTTCGTAACTATCACACATAAAAGAGCTCACGCGCATGTCACCGTGCCTGGGCCCATCTTGCTGTTTGGCGCACGTGGGCGTTGTCGGGAGCGACAGTTGTACTATCATTAGTGCTCTCCAGATGTCGATTTCAAAAAACCAGTTCGTGTGCCGGAAGGATTGGATCGTCGCACTACTGTGGTGCAAGTTCTGCAGCCAGTCCGAAGAATGAAAAATAAGGTTAGACAGTTAGCGGATTAAACTCTACAAACATAATCTTCTTAATTCCCCAATTGGCACGATGGAACCAGTCGCAGGTTCTTGGCTTGCCAAATAATTGGCGATTTCTAGACCAACGTATTAGTGCTGTTTATCCCGCAACTTACTTTTTACAATGAGCAACGACAGCTTATGACTATCTGAGAAGTTTTTCGGCTAGTTTTTTGTAATAAACTTGCAAAAAAGACTTACTCAGAATTTACAGAAGATTTCAGTTGCTGTTTTTTTCATGTCTTAACATTAACAAACAGTGCCTTTGTCAGTAGTCTTCGAAAATCCTTTCCCTGACCTCTGGCATAAGTCCTAAGTGGAATGATAAAAGACAAAAAATCAGAAAAAGCCCACACAAACTTCAAAACATGGCTGATTTCTGGGCACCATTTTTGTAATAAACATTCTCAATGACAGTGTGTAAGTGACTCTCGATTGATTGCGCAGCCGATGTACGGATGACCTATTCCCCTTGAACTATTCCGTCATCCGATATTTCAGTGAATAATGATTGTTAAGTGAAATCCATGTGTGAGACCCCACTAGGAAGCTATAGGTCTCCCAGGGACAGACAACGTACTCGTGCATATTCTTCTTCGCTAACCGTCTGCGCGAAAAGCAGATGAGCTTCTCTGCGTAACTGAAATTTGGCAGCCATCATTGAACGCTCTAAAACTCTCCCATTCGTATGTCACTAGCCTGATTCACAAAGAACTCCTTCACTCAGGAACCCTTGAAAATCAGTGGTACTACCCCATCAAGTACGTAATCAAGACTTGAAAACGACAGCTCTTTCAATACTGTGGTAAAGTATATTCATCTAGAAACAGTACCTGTCTTGCCGGAAGATGCATTCCATGTTGTAGTTGTTTTTCAAAAATGGCAAAATATGAACGACGAGATTACTACTCAGAAAGGATCAAAGCTGTATATATGCAAACGTAAAACTTGAGGACACTGCTTGGCGTTGAGAGTTTTGCCACAACAATCGTTATCCCTCTATAAATGATGTCTGCGGAAAAGTCAGGACCGTAGGACAAAACGTAAACAGCGATAAACGCCTATCTCGTTGGGTCTTCGGTTGTATTGATGACACTATTGGAGAGAGTGCCCGAAATGCCTAATTCTCAACTGTAACTATCACGGTCGGGAGAAAAAAACCGGAAGTCGGCGTCCGGAGATGCTATCCACTGGCTCTTCGCCATAAACAGACTTAATCAGATGGTCTGCAGTGGTGGCCAGTCAATTTACCTAGGCTGCTGGTGAATGAGGTGAGTGCTGCTGAACAGGACAGATCACTTCAGGCAATGTCAGAGACATCACTATTATGAGTTTTATTAAGACTGAGGATGTCATTACAGACGATAGGAACGTAATTGGTTGCTTGATGAGCTGTAAGTAAATTGCGTACTGGCCTGGTTTCTCTCCATCCTCGCATTCCTTACCCAGTAAGCATGATCCACAGGACGCCATTCACTTGGTTTGACATCCCAGTCGCCTTCCTACCGAGTATGCATTTCTTGAACGTATCGTAATAAGGGTAGAATGCTGCCTAGAAAAAGTTTGTCAGACTTGCTGTAAGAAGTTGATGGGCCGAAAAACACCATTGTTGCTGAAGTCAGTCCCTTTAAATCAACAATTTACTCAAAGGGCCGTCCATGGTTCTAACACTGTTGTGCACTCTCATGTTACGACCAGGGTGACTGCACAAGCCTATTAAAATACGACACGTGATGAGTACATAATTTTCTGAAGCAGCACGTAACTAGGAGGCAAAGGTGGGGAAGATAAACGACTAAATAGACACCTCGGTTGGGCACGCGAATCGGTACCTCTCGCATTACAGATGGATTTGCGTTAAGTGCCAGGGAGGATAAGGATAAGGGCTGGGTTACAATCAAATGTGAGACAGGCGAATACGTACCGCCCCGAATTGAGCGCAGGGCCATATGTAACATGGAGATACTTATTCCCTTATCCAACCACAATCTCTTCTAGTCCTGAATCCACTAACATCCTTCCTAACGAGGTAGCCTGTGAGGTATCTTGGCGATACACTGTCATCAGATCTCTTATTTTCCTTCCATACTGAGTGCCTATTTAATCAAGTTCGTAAACTTCTTTATTACATTCATCGTTTACGTCCCTACCACACATTCCAACTCTAAGTCTGATTATCCATCGACGCCTGCATTCTTCCTCTTATCCTATACTGCTCTCCTGTAATTTTTCCTGCTTTGCACAGAAAAGATCTTTTAATTTTAAAACGAATCCTCCGATTGCACTCTTTTGCCGTTGATTTTTCTTATCTTTTTTTAGTCGATATTATCCTACGACGGCATTTCAATGCGGTCAAGAAAGTTGCTGGTCGGATTATAGATGACGTTGCCCATCCCTTGCATTCTGATCTTATTTCTGCGAAGTCTTCCCGCCTGATGCGCCGCAGCTTCCGACTTATGTCTTGACGCACATCGGCCTTTAGAGCTCCTGTAGGGCCATTCCCGGCGCGCTATCTTACGTGTGAAGAGATAGAAATACAGAAGTTAAGACTTGAACTGTCCTTATAATAATGGTTCCTTTTGTGTTAAACTTTCTGACCCTGGAATAATATATTAACTTGATTACTGTCCATAGTGAATGGAGCCAATTTTTCGCTGAAGATTTTGTATTGATGATTTTGAAAAAGCGAATTCCTCTTTCTCTGAGCATTGAGACTAACTCGAAACAGCTGACCAATTTCCCCTGGGCATCACAGAGTTTTCCGACAATAGCTGTACTCGTACACGCTATCATCCTTTCCTAAAGGTATAGTTCGGTGGTTATAAGAATGAAAGATTATTGAATTACCCATTATATTATTTTTTACATTCTATGTTAAAGAGACCTTTTATGGCTGAAGGGTGTATGCCAGTTTCCTCGACAAAAACTCATGACTGAATGCGTGCGGTCATATAAATCTTAGTTGATGTCGTCAATGGAAAATGGGTTCGGTCAGAAAATGACTTACTGACTTACCATTGACTTGCCATTTAAGTTCATCTCAATGGAATAATTTTGTGGTCGGCCGTTTTCCGTCTTGATCTATTTCACTTTAAGACAAACCTATTCAATTCCGTCTGCCATTCACTTCAACCTTCGACTCTGTACTTGCTTTAATGCCACAGATAATTGAATACGATCTATAGAAGCCAATTTAACTTGCTTTATACCTGACTTTAATACGAGAGGCACACTTAGTAGTGTTCGTCCCCTGCGTAAACGTTTATTTACGGTCATGTCATGTTAACCGAAAATTATACTTGATAACGCTTTGTATGAACGATGAAATTCGGGTAATTAAATAAACTTTAGTTATTTACATATCCCTGAACGCCCCATTTTAAAAGTACCTTAGATTTTCATAGTACAAGTACGTATGTTTAATGGCAACAATTTTGAAGTTCTTACAAAGCGCAAATTGCAATATCGAGACTGCTCGAAGGCATGCTTAAATTTCACAGAAGCTGGCATTGAAAATGTGAGCGAATGCATCAAAACTTCAGTATGCCAATAATTTATTTCGGCAAGATATGTCAGGAACTTAAAAATAAAAAATCAGTAGAATACTTTATTTCCCAATCTCAGTAAATGTGAGGCCGTTCAGAAATGTCAAACGGAAGTTTTTATGTTATCGAAGACCTGTAATTTATATAGCCGGAAGTTTTACAAAGCATGATACAGGAAGTGCTTCCTAATCATACAGGCTTTTGTTTTCCTGTTTGTACCCTAGTCGTGTTGACACAGATGCTCAAATGTGTGCAAGTATATTGGGTATGTGTAGATAGCCAGAATGCTTTGAGACCATATTGCTGATGCTCCGTAGCAATAAAAGAGCAGTATTGCTAACAAAACTCAGGCCTAGCTATTAAAGTTTGTTCTAGCATGAATCGATTGCTTAGGCATCTCGAAAGCAACCAGTAAATATCCACAGTGTGCCGCATCTGAGATCTCACGTGATGTCTGTTAACTACACTGATCAACGGACAGTTACCTCCATCGGTTGAACACGTTTGTTCCAATGGTCTTTGCTGTTCACTTCTGTTTATGGTGTTTTAATATTCTAGATTTGTTGTTTCACGCTTCACACAGACCGCGGTTTCCAATTAATTACCCTGTGAGGCATGTTGGAATGCCTGTAGCATGCCTGAAAACAAAGTCATTTGTTCTTTCAAATGTGCGTAGCCTAGCTGCTCGCTGCATAAGGAACGGAAGGAAGAATCTTGAAATATGCTATTTTAACGTAATCTCGACTACTCAAAGTCAGCAGGTTGACCGCATGACGTTCGCCAAGTGCGGCTGCAGAACCATACCTTACCGAAATTCGTTCAGAAATTTTCATATTTCCTCTCCTAAAACAGCTCTAAAAACACTGGACTGCTAGTCTATAAATTATTGAATGTTGACTCATGCGGCTCTTCTGCTGCATGTGTGATCCGAGTCTGAGACTATCACGGTGCGCCAAGCGCCGTGGCTTGGAAGACTGCCACCTGACGCCCCAAGTCATTCCACGAAGTCTGATCAGTGTGTTTTTGTGGAGTGGCGGGCTCGGGAGTTGAGAGTCAGCCTGTCTTAGCTCTTCCTTACAGTGACCTCTGGCACTCTCACGCATGTGAGACACATGCCGCCCAACTCCTTCTGTGTGAAATCCGGTGCTTGTGTTTGGAGGGGCCAGATCTTGCCTGTGGCGCGCGCAGACAAGCTCACTAAATATGTCAGCCATCGCGCCCATTCACCTTACCTGTCAAATGACCGGCTCGGACAGTGGTTAGGGTCTGAGAATGGAAGTAGATAGTGTGGTCGACGACTCAGCGCATTTTCCTGTCTGACGCGCTTGAAGCTATCACGGTGCGCTAAAAGCTGTGGCTTAGAAGATTGCCAACTGCCGGGATACCTTCGACCTCGCAGTCGGCCCAGTATTGTGTGTTTGTGTGGAGGGGCCGACTGGTGGACGGAGAGTCAGGCTGCAGTAGCTCCTTCTTAATGTGGCCCATATAGAACTCCAACTCCACGGCATCCGAGCCGGGTGTGACGGCACGCCGATGTGCGACTCTGGCCGTGTTGATCCCACTTTTCAATCAGTATCAATCAGAATATTTGGGGTAAATTTCAGAAGCCCCTAAAATTCCATTTAAACGGTATAGACGTGAATGAAAATAGTTAAATTGCAAAAATTGTACATGTACTTCTAATATTCTGAATGTCTAAATCTAATGGTGGAACATAAATACGGAAAAGGTGTGGCATTTGCGAAATAACGGTGAAGAAATTCGTCTACTGCATCCGCACTTAAAATTTTCATCTGGGTCAAGGTTAATGCACACAAAATGATCTGTTGAATTTACGCTAGTAGTATGTGGATCGTTGTTGGTTAAAATCCTGGTCATTTGCTGTGTGAACCAGGGGGTGTGGAGGGGAGCGCCAAGGTGCGGACTCAACCGTCCCATCCACTTGAGCTCTTCCCTCCCTTCGGTCTTCTTGACTTGACATCGGGTTCAGGTGTGGGGCGGAGTGCGGTAGATGCTGCACAAATCCACTATCACCATAAACTAATTCACGCACAAGTCACCGTGCCTGCTTCTCCTAACTTTGAAGCACATGGTAAACATCGTCGGCAACGACGGTCGAACTATCGAGATGTTAACATCTAATTCTTTGGATTGCCCACAGAATATTCAAAATTCTCTCATTTCTTATCTGTTTTCACCTGCCAGTGTCCTGCAGAACGTATTGCAGTCGGGCGAGAATTCGAGTCACAGCTCTACGATCACGCCAGGTTTGTTGATGAGGTTGGATAGATGATGAGCGAATTCGCTTTGATGATGATACTCTGCCGCAGATACATTGCTAGTAATTATTATGCATGAAAAGTTAGCATAGACTAAACCACTCGATAATGTTAGCTCGGGCACAGCCACGATGGCAGAAACTTCATATAAATAATACAATGACATTCCCCCCCAATTACATCGACTAATCTGGTAGGTACTTTGACTACGCCCCCGTGTAGGACCCAGACTCATTTTTGGTTCCGCGAAGCTGTGCTCTGAACTACGGCCACATCGAATTGCCGTCCTTAACCGGCAGTCTAACCAGATAAAGGTGTTCGGTGCTTGTCGGCATTCCCAGCCGATAGCCGGTGAACTAATCCTCATCCTCCCACACCCACACAAAAGCTCCACGGAGAGGGCGGCACAAGCTAATTCGAGTCTCCTTTCCACTAAGCAAAAGTCGTTAAATTTGACAATGGCATGGGATGACTAAGCAGTCCTATTTAGGCGTAGTCCTGTTTACACCCTGCGTGGGAGGTGGTTAGATTAGGTTTCCGAAAATTTGCTGGCTAACCATGCTGCCGGCAAGCTCACTGTGTTTTGAAAGCAGAAAGCACTAGGTCATAATTATAGGACAACCATTCCCGTCCTCATCTCTCTTCCTTCCTACGGGCTATCAGAGTAACACTGCTTAATATGACAACATAGGAACCTCGATCTCCTTTAGACAATCCAAAAGCAAGCCGTCCGGGAGAACTCTGATCGCCCGAAATGGCCCGCTACAGAGTGAGCATTGATGTTCTTAAATAGATCCGGTTCACTGAAAAGAAAGAATTGAAGAGGTGCGTGCAGCATACGCCATTTTCTCGAGTTAACGTCCAAAGACAGAGAGACGAGTTGCCAGTGTCGCCATTGTCATCATGGACAACGTAGTGAGATTGTAGTTTTGCCTACTGCAGAGCGTCTCTAACCGTTTCATTAGGCTGTCATCCTAAGGGGAAAAAGGCGCCACCATCGTCAGTACTTACACTCCCTCTCCTAATTGATTAACCCGTCATCCTAACGACTATGAGAAATCGGACAAACTGATTACTTCGGATGAATTCAATGCCCTAGTCAGCACAGAGAAGGTTGCGTGAACATAAGTGTTTGGTCGTCACAGGATCGCCAGCTTCAACAGAAATCCCTCCTTCACTTCCTTTTGCTGATGCAGGCAGGAGGAGAGCATAATCTTCTCCTAAGTGACACCTTCTTCGGCCATCTGGCCCGATAGACAACGACGTGGATACCGTCGATTGGCTGGACTACGTCCTCGGTCGTATGTTTGAAAATCGTGGCGTGTCTGTGCATGTCTTTTTGTGTATACTGAAGCCAATAATTATGCGCTAGATTAACTTACTCCAACAGTTCTCTTTCAAGGTATACCGCTGCGGCAACAGTGGACATTCTACTGTCCCCGCCCCGGTCTATAACAGTCCTCAAGCGCTGCTGGCTGATCATCATGCGACCGCTTCCGTAGGTTGTGGATCCTTAGCTCCAAGGCTACGCCAGATCAGTTTTACCAGTATATATTGGCTGACGCCACAGCCGGGAAAGTGATGCAATTAAAGATCTTCTACATTCCTATAAGGTTATCCACTGATAAAAGCCCTGCCATTCTGATTGCATACCTAAGTCATGATAGCATTGCTTTGCTTCCCGTAAATATTCCTGAATGCCAACTCACAAACCCGACCATGTCCACCTCCACCGTCAGCTGAATGATTGGCTTTCGGCTTCCCACCAATCAATTATGATCGGAACTAATGAAAGTCCAAGCACCGTCAAACTATCGTACACACTTGCCTTCTTCTAACGACACGCAGCCCTAAAGAGGCAGCACTCCGAACGACATTTTGATTATCTACTCGAACAGGCTTTTCAGTGCTGTAGGGCTTTAGTTCAAGTAGGATAAAAAGATCTCAGCAAGAATATTTGGTTCGGGTATGAGGGCACCGATAAAACCTGCACACTATGGTAAATCCCCTCAAACGCGTTACCAGACACTTCAATACAGAAATTCACAGTGTGACGTCTCCACCCCATGCATATATCGAGCAGTATAATAACCCAGTTAATGAGGAGATTTGCCTTGCAGTTAGAGGACCGTGTAGGGTTTGTTCTCAGTCGACATCAAAGGAGTAATATAATGAAGGCGGGAGGCGGTTACTGAACTTAGCAAGCTGCTTAAAGCAACCATTTAGTTCCTCCTAAAATCTTCACTGTGCTTTCACTTCACATGCAGAATGAAATGTCTTCTGGAGCACTTTATTTCAGGGAAGGCTACCACTGAAAATAACTGACAAAACAAGCAGAACATGAATAAAAAGCTGCTTCACTCTTAGCTACGTGAATATTTACGAAACGCTGATCTTGTTATAGAAATCGCAAATCTGATATGGCTGAGTTTGCATATTTTGATTTTTATTAGTCGAAATTTCGGCTTCTGTGTGTTAGTGCTATCATTCCAATAATAAGAAAGGAATCCAGTTCTACAATATTCCACGTTAAAATAAGCAAGAAGCATATAATTCTTCTACGAATTTCGTGCAAGCGTTCTTTTTGAAAAAAAAAACGCTCATCCCCGTCTAAAAAACCGCAAGCTGTATGGCAGGAAAAGGTTTCCCTTTTAATGAACCGTTGTGTTTCATAGTCCATTGAACTGTGTAAATAAACATAATGAAACTCTGCGCCCAAAACTACGGCCTCTGACATGATGACAAAAATGTTTCCTTATCTGATTCAGTAAGATATACTGTCCCTACTTTCGTTTCAAATGATTCGATAAACTACTCGAAATCCAGGAAAATATAGGGGTTTACTCGCGCAATGACATGTGACTGATAGGGAAGACATCAATATTGTTTTTGTCAAAAAATGATTTCTTGGTACACTCTAATTATTCCCTGTCGCCGAGTTTCTATCCTCTAGCTGGCAATTCCAACCTACAATACATACCGCGCCTTTCGAATTCGGTTTGAAATTTTCGACCTCCGACGGATTTGCCTTTTCCGAGATTTCTGCCTACTGGACGCTCTGAGGGCCCATTTGGATTATGAAATTGGATCGTAACCAACAATTACTCAGTCCACACAAACTTCGACAGAACTTTCTCTGGGACAACCATTCTCTTTCGGACCACTTCTCTGCGTGGACGGTCCCAGGACTCTGTCATACCCAGAAAGACTGATCTATCTCAACCCGATCCCCTTATCCTATAGATGAATGAGGTGTGACCTGTTATGAACATTCCGCATTATCCACGGGCATCAATGCTCTCTCAAAACCGAAGACTTCTTTGAATTCACGACCATGAGTCCCTTGAGCGGTCATCCGTACAAAGTCAAGCGAGAGCGTACACGCCCAGACCATCGGGGGTTTCTCTTCAACCAGCGTGTTGTTCGACCGTGGAACTTACCCCCAAGAGAAATAGTGACATCTGAAACAATGGCTGTATTCAAAAGGTGGCTGGATCGTTTGATCTTTGATGAACGACGACTCTCACTGCAGAACTATCTGCGGCCAGTTGCAAATTTCATTTCTTGATTTCATCCCTGTGTAACACATCCCTGATTTTTAATGAACTCTGTCCTCTCAAACTATGCAAATGACTGCACTTTATGCTGATTGCATATAACTGCACTTAAAATTTCATATGAACATTGAGAGGGTCGCCTGCCGCACCCTCGCATTCCCGCACCGTAAAAACGTTTCCGTGAACAAATATGTTACTGACAAACTGTTAGTAAGTGGTGCATTTAACATTTACATTGTATGTACCGTTTTCAATAGGGTCATCAATGGCATTGCCTGTTACCCTAAAATACGCTTATTATTATTGCTATTATTAGATCTACGCAAACACCCAACGATGTTGGATTGTGAGATCCCGGATACCAAAGGATAGGATTAAGTTAGCGTCAGGTTTAGAACATGAGAATAAGTATTTTTCCGTAATTTATTTCCAGGCCACCTATATTA
>CACRXP010000531.1:109603-122332 GCA_902702965.1 Spirometra erinaceieuropaei | reverse complement strand
GCAACGTTTTGTAAGCCAGACAGATAAACGAATTGTTCCAAGAGTGAAAAACATTAACGTTACTAAATGTGCTGTACAGTAGTCTGTCTATGGATAGTTGGTGCTATCTCAGTTTCTGAGGGAGACGAATTTAATGCCAACAAACATTCAACAGACATGGAACAATAAAAAACAAACGTTACTGAAATACAGGCAGTAATATAACAACATTTATAAACTGTTCGAACGAAATGCTAGACTATCGGTCAGGTGGCATTATGACGGTTGGTTTTAACTGGTCCAACTTGCGCTTAGAAGCCTCGACGGAGGTGGACATGACGACATCTGTAGGCAGAGCATTCTGGGCCTCGATCACTCTGTTTGAAAATAAGAACTTCTGAATATCCGGCTTGGGGCCAGTTACGCGTAGTTTAAGTGGATGACCTCGGAGGTTCGTTGTGGTCGCTAACTCAAAGAAATCAGCAGGTACGAGACAGCAGTCCTGGCCGCGCAGTATACGGAATGTTTGTATAAGGTCGCCCCTTAGCTGTCTGTAACTCAGTGGAAAAAGGCCGAGATTGGACAATCGTGTTTCATAGGGTAGTGAACCCTGTCCACTTACGAGTTTGGTTGCCCGCCTTTGAACTTTCTCAAGGATGCTGAGATCTTTAGAGATCCAGTGTTTCCACGCCTGAATAGCGAACTCTAGCTGTGGCCGTACGAAAGTTCGAAAGACTTTAACGAAGCAGTCCTCATCGAAGGTAGAGAAAGCTCTCTTGACAAGATAAAGGACTGACATCGCAGACTTTGCTACCTTGGAGCAGTGGAGCGACGGTTTTAGAGAAGCCGTTACCCACACACCCAAGTCTTTCTGGGCGTCTACCTCCTGCAGTGGTAAGCCATTTAGGTGGTAAACCCTCCGGCTCAGAGATCGGGTCCTGCCGACTCGCAAGACATTGCACTTAGTCACACTGAACGGCAAAAGCCAGTCCTGTGACAATTTCTCGATTCCGGTCAGGTCTACCTGCAAGCGCTCTTCGTCAAATTCAGTCCGGATGACGCTCCAAAGTTTAACATCATCAGCGAAGATGACGAAATCACAATGCTGTTCACTGACGCGGTCGTTGACGTATATAATGAATAGGCTAGGGCTTGACCTTATTCCTCGGAAGATGTTCAAATCGAGTGCTAATTCCACCGTCATCCCACGTTTTCTTAAAAACAGACTTGAAAAGTTACGGAAGCAGTTTAAAGATCCTTCTGTGAGCTCATAATCAGTTCATCTAAGAATCGTTGAAATATTTGAACTAGCTTCGAAAATGAGGCTCGCGCGAGATAGGCGTAGAGAGTCTTTAGCTATTAATGACGTGAATTCTTCTAAATCAGTTGCTCAGCTCTTCCGTCAAAGATCATCTTCTAAGTCCTACCAAGTCATTCCGCCATTGCTTAGTACTAGCGATGCCTCCATTACAGAGGAGTCAGACAAATCAGAAATTTTAAATTCGTTCTTTGCCAAACATTTCATCATTGAAACTGACCCAATCCCTTTAATTCCTCCGTTGTCTGATGCTTCTCTTAGCATCATTAATTTTTCTCCTGAATGTATTCAAAAACTGATAAGCCATCTTCCTAACTCTAACTCAGTAGGTACGGACAATATCCAAACGCTCTTATCAAACAGCTAAGAGATTTTCTTCCTCTGCTTAGAAAACTCTTTTCAGTATTTCTCGTAAATGGTTTCTTCCCTGACTATTGGAAAACTTCTATTATTATTCCAGTATTTAGGTCTGGCTGTCGTTCTGACGTACAGAATTATCGAGGTGTCCATAAAACACCCTCTCTCGCCAAAATTTTTGAAAAAATTATCGCCGTAAAAATTACCGACTTTTGCATAGCCAATCAAGTTATTAGCCCTTCCCAGCGTGGTTTTTTACCAGATCGCTCTTGTGAAACCTGTCATCTGTCGTTTCTCAATCTACTTACCTCTCTTCGTAATGACCACCTATCTGTTGTCGTTATTTATTTTGATCTTAGTAAAGCCTTTGATAAAGTGCCACACAAAAGACTCTTGATTAAATTGGAAGCTATGGGAATTCGCAGTCCACTAATAGACTTTCTCAGGTCATACCTGTCTTATCGTAAGCAAAAGGTTTTGGCGGGATCTTCACTTTCCAGTGAAAGCCCAATTGAAAGCGATGTCCTACAAGGTACCGTTTTAGGTCCTCTTTTGTCCTTACTTTATATAAATGATATTTCAGCAGTAGTTAAACATTCGCAATCATTTATTTATGCCGATGATCTCAAATGTGTATATGCTTTCAAAAAATCTACGAGCCTTCATTGCCTGGAGCAAATCCATGCTGACTTACTTGCTCTCTCAGCTTGGAGCTCAAAATGGCTAATGGAATTCTCTCCGTCTAAATGTCGCTATATGTGTTTTGTACCTGATAGGCTACCCCAACCAGTGGTCTTTCAAGGCACACCTATGACTGAATGTAGATAGATAATTTTTTATTAAAGACCTGTCGGGGTCACATCATCAAGGATTTAGGTTTAAGCTACACTAGTAATCTTGATCTCTTTCCAAACGCTGACAGAATTACAGCCAAAGCTACCCAGATTTGTGGCTTTATTTCTTACGATTTCTATCTTCCTGAAATTAAGGCTCTATTGTATGTTTGTACTTCTCATTCTCGAGTATTGTTGCCCATTTTTTGGTTTGATGAATGAAGCCAGTCGTTTAAAAGTTGAAAATGTCCAAGGACGTTTTTCTAAAAAAACTTTTAGATAAGGAACATCCCAATATCTCCTACTCAGATAGATGCCAGCTAACTAACCTAAAATTTTTATGGGTTCGAAGACTAGAAGCGGGCTTCTGTCTCCTCTTTCGCATTAATCATAGTTCAAATTTTCCTCGGATTTCAGCACTCACCCCTTGTAGTCTCCCATACAATCTTCGCAATTTGTCTCTGATTATACCTCCTCCAGCGTCCTCCATCTCTAAGCGCTCTCTTTTTTTCGCTTCCAGATATACTTTCCTCTGGAATAACCTTCCAATAAATATAAGATCTTCAGAAAATCTACACACCTTTTAAGAGAAGGCTACGCCCTTATCTGAATACTGACTCGAATAAACTTTTAGTTTTCTCATCCTTCCCAGACAACTTTTTCTATGACACTGAGAAAGGGCCATCGGGAATTTACTATGCCGCCATTAAATTTCCGTATCTGTTCACATTTTCTTCCTTTGTGAGTAGTCTCGCTTTCTAAGATCCCTCACCAGAAATGTTAATTCTTCCAATTTTTCAGTTCATGCATCGTGCCCTCACAGAATGCGCACCATCGATGCTCTTAACGAAGCCTTCTGTATTCGCCATATACTAGTAGTCTGGTCGCATCGCCCTCGCCCCATCCTCGGATGGCTTCGGGTGAATGTAACCGACCGCATCTGAGTTCCTATCGCCTCCAGACTGGTTTTCAATTTCGCCACTATTTGCTTTATTTAAGGCCACATATAGGCCAGTCCTGACCGACCCACCTACCTACCCCTTTATGAAATCCGTTATACAATGCCATACACAGCTGACATTTATTGCGGTCCTGACGATGTCCGACTATAATCCATTCTATACCGTCAAATGCAGGCCAGTCCTGCCCGCATTTTTCTGTTTCTATTTTTTTCGAGGGGTTTTTTTTCTCCTGTAAATTTAATCCAATCATTTTTAAATTTTGATATGGAGTTTTTTTTCACCCCTTGTTTATCATTTTGCTTAACGGACTTCTAATCTCAAAAACTATGTATTGCACTTTGTACAGATTTTGCCTACCTCGTCTAAAATTCGCATGTAAATTTATTTTTACTTACTTTGATGGGACCCCGACGGGTCCTTATTTATTATTATTATTATTATTATTATTATTATTATTATTATTATTATTATTATTATAACTTGTCTTAAGTCATTAATAATATTTCGTGGTCCTGAATATCGATGACTATTCATATGTTTCTTAAACATATGACCTGTTCGTTCAGGGGATTCTAATGCTCCATGTTCTGCTGCTATGGTGTTTTGTGTTTCCATTTTCATAACTAGGTCTTGAATTTCCCTAATTTGTCGAAGTGTAGATAAATAACTTACAGAGAGGTTGTGTAGCTGGTTTTTTTAGTTTTTTTAGCTTAGTTGAAAGGAAGCTTGGGATTAGTGGTTTCTTATACGGGAGTCTTTCGTCTAATAAGGTATCTCGAATTATAAATGGAACAGAGTACAATAGGTTAACGGCTTCAATAGGGGATGTTTTTAGAAGATATGGGCTCCAGTCCAATGACCTAATATAGTTGTTCATGGAGTCTTTGTCAAGTTTTTTGGGTTTAGGCGGGTGTTACTAAAATGGGGTGTTAGTTTTGCATTTAAGGGGAGCGTTGATATTATGGCTTTATGGTCACTTTCAAAGGTTACGCAGTCGTAGTGCATATAGAGGGGTCAGATGTCGTTGGTGAAAATAACGTCTAGTATATTGTTTCCTCGGTTGGATTTGTCAACTATTTGTGTCCAGTTATTAAAGATAATTGAAGATAACAGTTCTTCGTGCCTAGTAGGTGACGATGATTCGGCCCAGTTTATTTCTGGGCGGTTTAGGTCGCCTGCGATTATCTGATATTCAATTTTCATGTTAGCTATAGTGTTTATTAAGTAGTTGAGGGTTGTGTCATCACTACTTCATTCTGGAGGGGATTAGAGACATCAGACTAGTATTTTTTCCAGGGCATGAGATTTTATTATGGCAAAACACGCTTCTCCAGCAAAGGTTTCGGTTGGGACATCAATACCACTTTGTTCAATGCTAGTTTTGATGTAGATAAGACAACCTCCGCCTCGTTTATTAACACGCTCCTGTCGATAGAAATTATAATTTGGGATATATAGCGAAGCATTGAATATAAGTTCATTTGCCCATGTTTCTGTAATGCAAATTTTATCGGGGTTATATATTTCAACGAAAGTTCTAAGTTGGGATATTTTATTGACACTCGATCTCGAATTTGTAAGAGGTATCTTTAGGGTGTCGGATATGGAAGAGGTGGGCTGTGGTGAAAAAAAGGATTTCTGAGGGTACTATGATTGAGTGGAAATGTGTGGTTCTTGAGGTATATGGTGATGCGTATGGCGAAATTTGAGTGCATGGGTTAGTGTGTATGAATTGAGTGTACATATGGGGAGGTGGGTTAAGCAGGTGGCAATTGTACCTAAATGGAGATTCAGTTGGAGAGGTGTAAAAGCCGAAGTAAGTTGTCGGGTTGTCATTACGTGGTAAGAAATTTGGAATGCTAGATTGATTTAGCTTATTCCCATGCCATGCCGGTGGATTTTTGACCAAACGCCTGACTGACATTGGAGGGGAAGGCTGCTGACATGGGTAACAGATTTTCCTACAGGGAGATCGCAAACCGTGTGCGTTGAGGCCTCAAGGTCAACTCCTACCCCCGTTCTAAGTGGTGCACCCCAGGGCTCCGTCTTGGGGCCGTTGCTATTCCTGGTTTACATTAACGACTGCGTCGACGACCTGGGATGCAAAGCTGTCATGTCTGCCGACGATATTAAACTGTGGACAGCCATCTGATCTGACGCAGACAGGTACACGATTCAAGACAGCATCAATCGCCTGAGCAGTTGGTCAGTTCGTTTGCTCCTTAACTGTAATGCGGACAAATGTTTGATCCTCATACTCCGCACCAAAATGACCAGTAAGGGGGACGGCTCTTTTCGATACGTCCTGAATAAGCAGCCCCTTTCAAATGTTTTGTAACAGGAAGACCTCGGCGTCCTAATGACCTCCTCGCTGAAAACATCATCACAGTGTCAGAAGGCAGCCAAAAGTGTGATAAGGGTGTTATTTGCTCTGAGGCGAGGATTTTTGCAGATCGATAAAGAGCTGTTCAGGAACCTATGGGACATTCGTCCGGTCTCACTTAGGCTATGCAGTCCAGGCCTGGCGACCGTGGTTAAAGAAAGACTATGAACGACTGGAAAGAGTACAGGCGATGGCTACAAAGATGGTCGAGAATCTTCATCATTTGTCTTACGAAACCAGGCTGCCCGAACTAAATCTGTTTCCTCTAAATTACAGGCAACTGCGCGGCGATCTCATCCAAACCCACAGGATTGTCAGAGGCCGTGAGTGTGTACTGGACTTCGATTAATTCTTCGAAGTGGCCGGCATTGACCGTCTGCGTGGTCCTCCCTTCAAACTGCAGAGGAAGCTGACTCACTCGGACGTCCGACGGAACGCCTTCTCTCACAGGGTCATTGGGGCATGGAACGGACTTCCTGATGCCGTGGATCTTTCCAAAATTGTCGAGTCGTTTAAGTGTAGAATATATGCTCATTTGTTGCAAAACTACTGTACATATAATCACGATTGTTTTAGCAGCGGCAGTTTGCGCCTGGCTCACACTTACCGCTAACATTTGAATTTCCGCATTTGCTGATGTAATTGATGATTTTATTTCTGTTCATCGATATGAGTAGGCAGCTCAAGGACTAAAGCCTCATTCCCTTAATAAACTGACTTAAACTGACTATCCGACTAGCGAGTTTGACATTGATACGGAGTTCGTCGTGATCAGCACTTAGCGGCGGCCGGTACACGTTATCTGTTTTTTCCGTGCTGATGGTCAGTCTAAAGATATAACAGCAGGAATAGAAGATACGCCCTCTCTGCTGCATTTCCTCTTCCATCGTAATATTTAGCGCGCAGTATTCGGCGGAAAATAGGTAACCGACGCTGGCCTAAGACGCCCTCAACGATAATATCAGCCGAGAGATTTTTAAATTTTCCTTGGTTAGGCAGTTGGTGTTGACTTCCAGCAGCGGCTTACGGTAGGCATTAAAGTACATAGCGAATAAGAGGAGACTGAATAAGATGGAAACGAATAAATAGTCTTGTTTCCCTCCTTTGATCATCGTCAATGCTTCCGAGATTGCCTCTTTTTCAGTGACGAGAGCTGTCACTTCGCTGTAAATTTGAATCAAAGTTTTAGTGAACTGCTCAGTACAGCCGAATTCCAGCATTATTTTCCCGCGCACAAAACGACTTAATATGTTGAAGACTACCTCCGGATCCACAAAGTTGATGTGCAGTTTGCCTCCCACTTCAGTTAGCAAAGATTATATCTGTGGTTCCACAGTGCCCTAGACATATTAACTGCGTTTCCGGAAGGCGGGCCTAATCCAGATTTGTGCTCAGGCGACTGAGTAGAACATGACTCAGAATCCTTCCCATAATGTTGAGGAGACAGACAGTCTGGGGTTTTCACAGGGTTGCCGATTAACCTCGCGTTTCTGATTGCGCACGGTTGTGTCACGACAGAAATGGTACTGACCTAATTGAAGGGGAGGTGGTTAAAAAATTTCATTCCCACGAAAAGAGCCAGTCACTTGCAGTGGAAATCGCGTGCGCGCATTCTCCAGCATACTGATAGAACGCTGGTGATAGGCCCTAAACAGGCTGACTGCGTGTCGCTATTGGCTGTTCCCCTAGAACCTGATTTGTCCGTGTCTGCGAGGAGTTCTCTGGTTCGTGTAGAACATTCCTCTCGAATCACATTGAACAGAATGTTGGCCAACCTGAATAGGATGTTATAAATACGCGCTACGATCCCAGTAAGAACGCTTTGCAGATTAATACATCATGTTCTTTTTTCGCCGCCGTGTTGATGGTTGGGACAAGAGTTAAATACGTACTCCGCTTCTCGCGTTACTGAGTACCAGGTCGAGTCACAACAGTACCCCCTTATTGCAGGTGACCTCTCCCTGTGTCGGATTCGGTGTTAGGGTTATGATTAAGAAGGTCATGATTAGAGCTAGGAGGGTTGATATTGGGATTTTTGTTGGTGTTGGGGTAAGGGTTAAAGTAAGGACATGGGAGAAGGCACTCCGCAGTTTATTGCCAGGTCAACTGTAGTATAGGGCGTTCTTTTTCCTGTGTCCAACCTCACACATCGCCTTTATCAAAAGCACTTTGTCTTGGTCACGTATAAGAACGAGAACGTAATCGAACTGGCTGCTTAGCCCGACTGTGCACAACAGTACTATTCTGTACTCCGGATGAAGTTATGCCGCCTTCGATACCATTTCGCAGTCACCGTCCCTGGCATTCGGGCCGAAACCGTATGTACTGAATAACTTCCTGCATTTCTGGAAAGAAACATTATCCCGTCAGATTTCGCCAGAAACGTGACATAAATGCGATTTGTTTATCAACACAGTCTAACTGACTAGGCGGCAAACTCGCGGGTAAGCAACGGCCTATAAAAAAGTTCTAAATAAACAAACTGTTTTATTTAAGACTGTTGTGGAGCCTACCATAACAAGTAAAAATGAATATGTAATTTTTAGAACGTGTAGACAAAAGCTGCACAGTATTTAATTGATGCCTATCGAATAAGCAGTCAGATAAGAAAAATTATTAGCAAAAAGTGAAAAAACACCTTTATTGAATAAACAAAAGGCATGTGGTTGGATTAACTTTAAAGGAGAAAAAACTGTCGCTCATGAAAGTATACGAGTGCAGGTAGGATTGGCCTGCATGTGACAGTTCATAACGGATTCTAAGCGGACATCTTCAGAGCAGGAAAAATGTCACTCATGAAAGGGTAAGTATTTTGGTCAGACAGATCTAATTTGCATGAGGTAGTGCATAAGGGTTTCGGAACAGACATCATCAAGACAGAATTCATACACTGGATGAGGCTTTTCGCGTCAAAATGACGAGGCAAGAGGAATCCAGACGCGATGGGTCAGAGTCCGCTTCGAGACCAGCCGAAGAGGGGGCAAGGGTGATACGACCCTGAGACCTATTTGCTCACTGACGAAACTGCTAGAAGATAGCGAATACAGAGGATCTTTTCGTAGGCGTCCAAAGACCGCTTTGGTTCAAAAGGAAGTGGCATAAAGAACCGCGAAAATCATCGCTGTGGGGGAGGAGTAATAACAATGGATTTAGTTTCCGAGTAAAGACAAGGGGTTGTAAAGTATAAATGAGGGTTTCAACTTGATATACCACTAAATCCCAGGAGAACCTTTTTCGAATTCGAGAAGTTGAGTGTTCGGGAATGAAACGGTCAATAAGGACCTTATGCTTCCCGGTGTAAGGGTCTTGCCAGCTTCGATTTGAGTGTCAATAACTTAAGCGGTGACCTAAGTTCTGGTGGGAGATTATTCCAGATGTGGACATATTTGGAGCAGAAATGAGAGAGCGCTTAGGTGTAGTGCAGATAGGCGGTGGAATCATCAGCGTGGATTAGCGCTTGGCATAAGATCGATCTCCAGATGGAGATTGTCAGTTCGCGGAAGACTGGATCCAGAGTTAATGCAAAACAGGAAGCGAAAGCCGGCTTCGAGTCTTCTAACCCACAATAATTTACTGTCCGCCAGCTGACATCCCTGAGTATAAGAAATACCGGATCCAGCTTGAGAGAAATGTTTCCAAATGAAAACCATCTGAACATTTATGATTTTATTACGGTCACAGGCGTTCATTAAACCAACGAAACCCCAGCCGTTCTCAAGGACGGGAAGATCAAACGTTTGAGAAAGTCTTAGTTTCATTTCCAGAAGGGGAAAATTATGTGATACGAACCTATCTATTTGAGCAGCCTTGGCAGAGATTATCCATGCTTGGGGTGGTAAAGTAAGCCTACTTTCTAACTTAAACCTAGGTCCGTTACGATGAAGCATTTTAAGTACTGGATACTGGCTACTGAATACTGGATACTGGAAGTTTGATAGGACGAAAGGGCATGGAGCTACACTTGGATGATAAAAAGTCCGTCTGCCATATTGAACTTCACCTGCTTAAGCGCGGTAAATCGGCATTAATTTCTTCAACACAGACGCTTGCGGTGTCCTCAAAATATGAATAAACGCACTTGAGGTCGTCGGCATAAATAAAAGTTTTCGAATTTCTGAGTTCAGTCACAATGTCACTAAAGTAAATAAGAAATTTTAGTGAACCCAGAACAGTGTCTTGAGGTCTACCACTCGTGATCGAGTGGGGGTGTCAAGTAGCTATTACCATCCATGACATTCTGATATCGGTTGGGTTGATAGGACCCGATGACTTCGAGTAGAGGCGGTCGGATGCCGATAGCTTAAAATTTTACTAAATGGCTTTGCTAAGATCAAAGTAGATAACCACCGCTTACTGCTGTTCATTATCAACAAAGGCACTATATTGAGAAAGGCCAAAGAGTAAGTTTTGCAGTATCGTCCAGGTAAATTTCCATGCTGATTAGAGATCAGAAGACGATTACCTAGACGGAAGTCAAGAATTTCATTGAAAATTACCATTTCAAGAAGTTTTGCTAGAGACGGTGTTTAGTGCACGTCCCGATAATTATTGACATCGGACCGAGATCCAGACTTGTATCCAGGAATGATAATTGACGTCCCCCATGTTTCAGGAAAAAATTCTTTTGAAATATATACCGAGAATAAATAAGCAAGTAATATGGGTGGGTCGGATGTCTGTTTAATGGTCCGATTACAAATCCTGTCCGCTCCCGAGCAGCGTGAGTTCACAAAACGACTTATGTGTTTCGTAGTTAGATCTGAGGAGATATCGATTGTACTCTGTGTCGTAACCGAAATTGAACGAAAGAGATGGAATGGGTTGGACTCATTCCTAAGGTGTTTTACAAACAAAGGGCTTAACAACTCCGTCTTGTCAGTGACATCAATGAGGAAGACTTTGTTATCGTTTAGCAGGGGTGGAAGTTCGTGACCATGCTTATGGGAGGACCGATGATAGAAGATGTTAGCGACGGACATGGCAGGGTTTGGATGCCTGAGGGCATGTGATTCTTCTTGCCTGTCGCACGCTTGGCTCATCCGTAAGATCAATTCGAAATTCTCTGGGGTTCCAAGATGAACGGATATAGAGCTAGTGGATAATTCACGCAGCCGCCTTCTCAACTTTTAGGTCTGTTACAAAGAAAATGAGGAACAAGGGAATCATCAGAATTAGACTTGAAAACTTTACAATTAGAAATCATTCGAGCCCCTGACCTATGAATGGCTGTACAGTTCCTACGCATACTTCATACAGTTTGCCAATTCTTAAGGGACTTCGAACTGATAGGACCATTGTTCGCTCGTTGAGTCCTGGAACCTGGCCACACTTCATACACAGTCGAAAAGCTTAAACCGTTGCAAAGTCATCTGTACCCCCTAAGTCTGAAGAACTCCTTCGGGTTTGTCGAGGCGATTAAGGATATTAGCGTTGACTGACGGAGGATGCTTTCATTAGACGTAGAATCACTATTTACTAATGTACCCGTAGCCGAAACAATAAACTACCTTTGTAACGTTATCCGCGACACGAACTACCCGTTAGGCATGCCGCTGGAGACGCTAAAAGAACTACTGACAACCTGCACACAAAACGTCCAGTTTCTCTGTAGTGGTCAACTGTACAGGCAAGGCAAATAGACGGCGTAGCAATGGGCTCACCGCCCGGCCCATTCTTCGCAAATGTCTTCATGGGCAAAGTCGAGATGACAAGTTTACAAGACACCATTAATGACCTCAGCTTCTACGGTCGGTACGTGGACGATATCTTCTGTCTGGCGTATTGTACCACAGATATCGACGACCTTGTCCAAAAGTTTAACAGTGCGCACCCCTCGTTAAATTTGACTGCTGAGTATGAGGCAGATAACGAAATTGCGTTTCTCGATGTCCTCCTACACAGGCAGGAGGATGGGTCTATCCAGCGCTGGGTGTTCCGAAAGAAAAACTGGACGGGACAATACATTAATTTCCACAGTTTTGTTCCCCTCAACATCAAACAAACTCTAGTACAGGGATTAGCAGCTAGAGTGAGGCGCATCCGCTCACCTGAAGCTATTGAAGCAGAGCTCCAAAAGCTGCAGAACACACTTCGCGAGAACGGATATCCAGATAGATTTATCCTCCGAAGTATTGGGGAACGCATTGCAAAGCCCACTGTTGCGGATGCAGAAAAGAAAGGTGTATTCATAAGATAGATAGATAATTTTTATTAAAGACCCGTCGGGGTCCCATCAAAGCAAGTAAAAATAAATTTGCATGCGAGTTTAAGACGAGGTAGGCCGAATCTTTACAAAATGCAATTCATAGTTTCTAAATTAGAAGTCCATTGAGAAACATGATGATTGAGGGGTGAAAAAAACTCCTTAGAAAAAGTTAAAAATGATTGCATTAATTTTACAGGAGAAAAAAACCCCTCTTTAAAAATAATAACAGAAAAAAGCGAGCAGGACTGGCCTGTAGGTGGCGGTATATAACGGAATGTTTTCGGTCATCGTCAGGGTATCAATAAATGTCCGCCTTGATGGGTACGAATGTGGGTCAGACAGGACTGGCTTGCAAATGGCATTGTATACGGGATTCACAATTGAGATCGTCTGGGCCTGATTGGTACGCCGCGTCAAAGAGGCCAGACGAGAGGAACCGAGATGCGATCGGCCACAGCACGCTTCGAGCTCAGCCGAGCAGTGAGGAAGGGAGGTACGACCGAACTACTAGAAGACAGTGAATACTGAGGGTTCCACCGTGAGCGTCGAGAGACCGCATGAGGTCGGAATGCGGGAGATGACATCAAAAACCGCGAAAATTGTCGCTATGGGGGGAAGGATAGCGATGGATTTAGAAACCAATTAAAAACAGGGGTTTCTAATGATATAATTAAGAGTTACCACTTAATCTA
>CACRXP010000531.1:68684-78751 GCA_902702965.1 Spirometra erinaceieuropaei | reverse complement strand
CTGTAAATAAATTTCTGCACGCCATTAAGCGACGGTGTGTGCTTCTCCAAAGTTTTGGTAATTCGGAAGGCCGTATCTTAAACATGCGATCCAACCCCGAGGACCCTAAGCTCAGCAAACCTTAGGAGACGAGCCATAAATTAAATAACAGATTAAGGAGCACTGTCATATGAGATCCGCCTAAATAACATTAATCTCTGTCCTGCAAGATATACGCAATTGCGCGGGGACACGATGCAGACTTGCCTTATCCTGAGCGCTTGGAACTGTACCATCCAATGTGGGCAATTGATTCAAATGACCATTTTAACTAGCCTACTTCGGCTTCCGTTCGAACTGCATGGTCCCCAAGGAAGATTGTATGTGACAAAGTATTTTCACAAACTCTCTAGTGGGTCTATGGAATAACCTGCCCGAGGGGATTCTAAAGTCTCAGTCTGTGAAGACGTCCACGCATCACCTTGACAGAGAAATGTTGCAGCAACAAGCAAATGCAAGACTGCGTCACACTTTAAACACTTTTCGTGTAAAAATAGTCTGCTTCAGCCAGACACTTTAACTTCTTTACATCATTGCTATTCCTATCAAATTACATGCGACAAATAGGAATTTCGAAGACGTAGGCCTATTTCCCTCGCGAAAATGAGGCAGCTACGACGACGCGACTGAATGTGTATACATGTCGCCTTCTCTCGGACTGGACGGCGGAAATAGGTACAGTTCAGGTGTTGGCAAGGTGAAGTTTAATTTCGGTGAAGGCCCACAGGAGGAAAAGCTGCGGCTGTTGCAGCTGTTTAGTTCAGTTTATTGAGGGAAATGTAGGTCTTCTCCTTTGAACTCCCTATTGGTTTACAAACAACTGCAAAATCTCAAAAACTCGAAAAGGTATCATAAAGGAACAAATAATCGGAAAAGCGTCAGGTCTGTACAGACAAACAAACTGTCTCGAATTTTTGTGGTACGAGCAGTTGTAGAGCTGTCGTTTCGAGTGCAGCGAAATAAATAATATATGCGGTGACAAAATTTGCATATGTGCATGTCAGTAAGCGTAAGCGATGAGTTGGTACAATAATACATTCAATTTAAAATGTTACTGCCCACCGACCCGTTTGATATTATGGCAGATTCCATCAAAAAACGCATTGCTATTTGATAATCTACAGGTTAGGCATATTGTATACCTCTCTTTAACAGATCTTTTACTAGACCGACATCTGGGCGAAAAGATCAACAACTCAGCCGGGAGATTGCGTCCTGTTCAGATCTCGCCCCATGTATTTCGGCGGTGTGAGAACAATCGTCGAGTCCCACTCGAATTTTTGGAATACAGTTATCTATGTCATCAGTGGGTTTTTATTTTCGACTGGCTGGTGGATCATAATCGACTCTGCATTACGTTACAATGCCGAACAACTTCCCCACGCGATGCATGCGATCGGCTCCGTTGCCACAGTTGGCTTCCTCCTACTCAACATAATTCCTCGCCAGTCGGTAAGACAAGTCGTTTGTTTCATTCTCAAGTGAAAGTTTGGAAGAATCACGGTTTATTATTTTTTGGTTTCTGCATGCACATCCTCATCTTGAAACACTCTGTCCAGACTGTTCTGCCCAGCGTATTCACGCGTCCTAGTGACATTGCTTTGACATAAATATATATATATATATGTGCCAAATGAACGTGACTACCCGTGATTCACCCTTGTATCTCACGCTATGCATCCGAACCTATGCCAGACATGTTGCAGAGCCAGAATTCCTTCGTAGTACTTGTCCTGCCTTTTACAGTCTGCTATGATTTTGATTATTAATAGACATCTGGTTCCTTTATCTGCATCTCCACACGCCGGACTGGGCAGATTCACTTGCCAAGAGTGCTATTTTTATACTAAGACCCGAGACCTATTATGTTTCGAAAGCTTAACTGGCGACTTCGTATTACAAGTATTAGCGCATGGCTAGCCAATTGGAACTGTCCCACATTAGTTAAATTCCATGTTATTTATCATTGTATCCGACGCTATATGTTTAGTTCGTTTCTACTTTCGAATACTTGTATTCGCACGCACTTTTAAGGCCAACCTATACCCTATCCCGACGTGTGTTCCGCATGCGGAAATACTAGAACAAGCTATTTTATCTAGTATGACCACTGCCGATTCTGCTGCGGCCATGATCGCGCCAGGTTTAAGTTGTCTGCTAGTGGAAATTTAGACATGCCCTCGCTGAAACTAATTTCTTCAGGGATAGTGCATAGGCTCTCATGCCGACGGTCGCAAAATTCGCAGGTCACGATGCGCTGGGCAAAGGAGACTTCGCAAATTCTCGAGACAAGACTATTCCTGCAGCAGAGGAAGCATCCCTGTGTGCCACTTTTGGAGTTGAAATTAAGTTAGCCGGAGACTTCAATATCCGTGTTTGCATTCCTTGAGTTACATGGCTATATCTCGGCAATTACTAGGAGGATATGTAAGGCCACGCTTTCAACAATTAGTAAAAATCAGCATCCGCATGATATCCCCGCCCAGAACAGTGCTTTGACTCAAGCAGGGGTGTCTTGGAAGATAAAAGCTGACGGGGTACGACAAGGTTTCATGCAGTTTTGTTTCGAAATTAGTTATGCGAGTCCACCGCATCACCGAGAACACTGAGCCCTCCATCGGTATTCGAGACCCTTTATTCATTTATTGTTCCTAACATCCTACCCCGCCTTCTAGGCTTCCGCAAAACACGGCTGTCTGCTTTGGATTGGATACCCCCAAAGATCTCCGGACTCGTACTCTAGCTCAGGAATTCATGACTACACTTGGCCTCTGCCTACAGCCACGAAAAATCCAATAAATTGCATACGACACGCCATTCTGCTTGACCCGCACATTGTCGCAGACTGCATTGCACAGTGTGCTTAACAAATCACTGACTGCAAGATAAATAGTTACCGAGTAATATGGCTAAAAGCATTTCTGCGAACGAATCCTCCTTCATGGCAGTATACAAACATCGCATATTCAATCCATTAGTTCTGACTTTTTCGACCGCCTGTACCGGAACGTTCGACTATCGCGTTACTTCTACGCCTCGGTCAGAATGATCCTGTTCCACTTCTTTATCCTATAAGAACTGTTATCACACGCGGAGCCAAAATCATTATTTCATCTTATATTAAAATCGAATCCGATTGCCCACATGGCGCACCCTGGCGGCTACGATTTACAGGAATACTCCTATGGCTTTAAAAAACTTGGGGTTTCGACAAAGGTGTGCTCTCAGAGCTGCCAATAGAAGTGACGAGTCGTGAAGGAGACACAATCGTTGGGACAAGAGTCTTATTCTCGTGACGTTTCGGGTCCCTGCTCTAACCCATCACCAGAGAATAGCAAATACAGGTGGCTCATGCACAGGGGGCTACGGTATTTATAGAAGGCAGTCGCCATGCTACCGCATACGTATGAAAATTCACGGCTCCCCCTCTCTTAGAAATGCTAAACACCGGTACTTCGTCAAATTTTATGATACGTCCTAGTGCGGACAGAGGAGACCTGCGCAGCCTCAATCATTCCCTTTAAACACCTGTTTTAGGCGACACGGAACGTGTGTAAACTACGTCATTCGTCTTTATTAGATGACCCGCGACACCCTCTTAGCGACTGCAGACTGCCTTATTCGAGGCGAAATTAGTGTAGATCCCTCGAAGGATGGTTCCCAGGCAGTGTTGGCCAAACGCTTACTTTTGCGCGTCCTTCAAGCGCGCAGCCTAACATTAAACGGTTCTTGAAGAAGGAGACACGATCGCCGGGACACAAAGAATAACTGCACAGATGTCCAGTACACCCGTCGGGTCTGTAGACGCTAAGGAGTGGGGCAGCCCCATCCCTCCTCTATCCATCTGGCAGCATTTAAAACTGTCCACTCTTCCAGACCGTCAACTATTAATTCTAAATGCCTTTCCTCCAACAAGGATGCTGCTTAAAAACGCTTTGGCTCTCCCAAACTTGGTGAATAAACCGATTTTGCAACCTCATTCACCAGAGACTCAACAGTCAGTAGGTTACCATAAACAGATGCTAGTAGAGCAGTATTGTTAGGCCAATCAAGGCTAGGAAGCCGCCCCCCAGATGCAAATTCGACACCGCAAGAACTGTGTTAGGCTTCTCCGAAAATGTAATCTTTGGCGTGATTGGACAGGGTGGGCAGCGGAATACGAGTCCATCAAACGCCAGACCGGATATAGAACGCCTGGGGGGTGGGGTGTTATGGACCGGAATTCGCGTAGTGATGAGACAGTTGGCCTCCACCAATCTGGCTTGGTTATCTGCCACAAGAATTCACAACGGACGGAGTTGGATGCAGCTGGCCATCGTCGGTTGCTAGTAGTCGTGGTGAGATTCAGGAATAAACCGCAAGGAGAATATTTGGCCAGTGCATCGGAACGCGCCAGTGTCGACACAGACCAGCAGAAGCGCCGCACGCCTGGTTGTCACGCAGTCACATTATGTCTTCATGAGAGTTACGCGATACGGCCGCAGTTACCGGTTTCGGCATTAGCGTCGATCTGCCATCCTGAAGTTAGCTACGAGACCCTGAACTGACACTTGAGAGCAACATTAACAAAAACGTTAACGTCAGTGCTGGTCAGCGAAGCTCAGCATTCTTTCACCACTACCCCATCGAGAGTTAATCCCAGAGCGGCCAGTTTTGGCAAACTTCACTCTTAGTCCTACCTGTGTTAGCCGGTCAGTGTCTGCTTTTCATGTTGACAATGTTTGACACACTCATCTTAATGGGGCCATCACTACACTGTGTCGCGATGACCGCTGTTATAGTAAGTTGGAGGCTGGCTCAGGGACCTTCGCTTCCTGGGCCTGGCTCCGCAAACAAAACTTCATGCGTGCAACGGACTCCGTTTTGCTAGTGTTAACAGCGCGCTGTCAAACGCAGGGTACCAGGCTCGAGGGACGTTCCACGTCTTCAGTATCTGTCGCCGCCCATTTGACCTGGCTGCGGTCGTCTTCTAGAAACTGTGTCGAAGTCAAACTGTACGGAAACGGTAGCAGGCAAACCTATTTCGACGGCTGTCCATACTTGTCATGTGCCTTGGTATTCGGACAGCGAGTGACATAGTCAGCTTTATTTTGCACCAGTTATTTATTTCTCTTGCAGCCGGTTGACGGTATACTACCGAGCGAGGTCGAGCCCCGGGGTCAGGAATGCGCCCACTTCGGTGCCATTGCCAGCCAAGGCAATGTTCGAAGCGCGGTCAGTACGGCACATGGTCAGACCGCCTAAGTCGGCGTGTAAAAGATCCATTTAGTTGTTCCTTTTCACAGAGGCTGTCCAGTTGTTCACTGGATAAGGATTCGAAGAATCTAGTGCAAGCATTATTGGGGCGAATCGAACTTCTTGAGCGCATGGACCATGTCTCACATCCATACAGAGGTATCATCTCAACTTTATCAGCCAGTTACACCCAACTCTGAAGTGCGCGCTCTCAGCTCCAAGGCAAGACGGAAATGGGTACTTCCGTCCTGTCATCAGGATAGGTCGATGCGCGTCACTGCTGTGACCGCACCACGGAGATGCATAAGTGCCTAATGGGACCGGTCTTCAGCCCTTTAAATGGAGCTTGGTCTGACGACTTATAGCAATTACGATACCACATTGGTCAAAGCTGTGAGTAATTTCTATGATAAATCGAAAACATTTTCAAGTACCTGGCACCCTAGTGATGCACGAGTTAGCCTGAAAAGCGAACTTCGGACATGGATATGACGGCTGCATTATGCCATGCTACCACTAGGTTAGTCTTCTCCAAGTTATTTTAAGAAATAAGTGAAAATTGCGCCTTTTACACATTAATTTTGTCTTCTGCTGTCCGAGTGGATGGAAGTAAAGGCGTCGCCCCGATTTCGCAGGGCTTATTGACATTACTATCGCCCAACCCTGTCTTTAAGTGACGGCCCAGGCAAATGCAGGGCCGAGTGTCACCCTTCTGGGCTTGAAAGTCTGTAAGCGTCTGCTACGCCAGGATCAGCAAATCTCCCAGCCTGGTATGCGCTGGCAGTTCTCCGACACCTGGCTCCCTGCCGGTAGATGCGCTTGCGCTCCTGCTCTGTATACGGGTCGTGAGCGTGGCTGCCAAGTCATCGTCGTCTTTCTGACCCGTTGTTGTCGCTGGTTAAAATCCGGGTCAGTTGTATGGATTGGGGAGTATGGAGTGGAGCACCAAGATGCGGACTCGGTCGCGCCACCGGCCTTCTTGACATCAGGCTCAGATGGGGAAGAGAGTTCGGTAGGTGAAACGCAAATCCACACTCATTATGGACTAACTCAAGCGCAAGTCACTGTGCTTACATCATCTTGCTGTGAGCACACGGTAGACGTCGTCGGATGCGACGGTCGGACCGTCACCATCGTCCAATCACACATGTGGTCCGGTTAGTTCGTGATCCGTAGATCTTCCTTTTCCAGACACGCGTGTTTCGCCATAGCAGAATTAGGTTTCCTATTTCACAGGCAAATTACGATAAATTACTAGAATTCTGTCATTCCACTTTAAAAACTATTCAAGTTAATAACTCTTTTTCTTTCTTCAGCTTGTGGAAGTTGAAGATGTGAACGTTCGTCTCAAAACCTATCTCTTTTTCGCCATGTTGGTAAACTTTGCGAGCCTAATAGCTGCCTCCTGGGTCCTGTTTGGTACCTACGTAACGGGTACCATTACTCCTGTATACCCAGGGGTGGCTATACTTCTTCAGACCCTTCTGATCGTTTCCTCATCCTTCCTCTACCGTTTTGGGCCAAGAAATGAAAGCTACTAGTTCTCAAAAAGGAAATTTATACAACACAATGTATTTGGCCAAAGTACAAAAATTTCATCTCGTCATCAGAGTAACTCGCTATCAACTTTCTTCACCTTCATCAATGGCGGGAAAAGAAGGAATTGTTCTAAATTTTGCCATGAATTTATTGACATGCACTTTGACTTACCGTGAAATGGATATCTCCTTTGCATTGATGCTTTGTCTGGTGCATTTTCACTGACCTGAGAAGCAGTTTGTGGTTAGTTAGTCAATAAAATATACCGGATGCCATCTAATTCCAACGGCCTCCTCATGTAAAGCGCTTTTTTAGATGGAAGTATTTTTCGTTTATAAAAGTAGGGTCCTAGGCCAGTTAGGACGATGTGGCGGTTTTGGAGTAATAAAGAAATTCCGCTTCGCGTACCTCGTTTTGTGCCCGTAATTTTGATCAGGGTTTCAATTTTTACGTTAATAATCACATTACTCCTGTTAAAGGGGGCTGGTCTTTTTTGATCACGTCAACGGACGCGGCACCAATTTTTTGTACACAATGTTTACGGAAAGTGCCTTAATTATATTATAAATTCAAACAGATAGAAACTCGTTGCCATCTTACTGCAACAAAACGCAGAATTAGATTTAAGTGCTCTTCATCATATATCATGAGGCTCGACGAATAGGGGGGTATGGCAAACTCCTGATCTCAAAGACAAAAAACTACCGACGACCCGCAATCGCAGTTACCTGCGTCAGCTCTCGATTAAAAACTTGCGTATACAAGCGTTGATAGTTTTCGCCTGGCAGTGATACAGGCGTTACCATTCAGGAAATCGTTTGCTGAATATACATCGAGTTGATCCTTATGGCTAACCGCGCTAGAGGGGATGCTATAGCCGGTGTGAAAGACAAAAAGCCGTGCAGGACAGTAAGACATGCAGATAACCCAACTGCTAGCAAAGTTTAGTTGCATTTTGAAAACACGGTTTACCGATATCACGGCAAGCGTCACTCAGCTTCAGAAATTCTGAAGGGGAGAGTCCATGCCATCGTAATGAGTTAGAAAAGAGCACTTCCCAGTCTTGAGACTACAGAGAATAGACATCCCAGATTGGGGTGGGCCGGAATGCCGGCCAGAAAAACGGGCCTCTCCCTACTCGGCAATGCATGGTAGCATGACACCCAACGCAGATAAGTGATGGCCTCTTACCTCTGCGCCTGTGATCTCGCTGCACCATATCGTACTGACAGATGCTCGATGATCCAGGAGGACGCTGTTGGCGCGTCTAGCGAGGTCCTTGGCCGCATCCGTCTCACCAATGAACCAGAGTTCTTCGGTAAGGAGATGCACTTCAGCTAGGAAGGACAATGTGATTTCAGTTAAAAACGGTGTTAGTATTCTCAGCGCAGTTTTACACTGATTGTTAGTGATTAGCATGTAAGATACAAAGGCCCACTTGACGCTCCGCCCCCCTGCGCAACTTATTGACTGCGGAGAAAATTGCACGATGGCCCGTGCATGCATTCAGTTCATTATGAACTGACTTCGCCTCCTTGTTTGCGTTACATCTCTTACGTTTTTACCGACTCAATGAACTGTAAGTATCTGTGGACAAATTACTATGAGGAAATGGGTTTAGGAAGCCCCACACACAACCGGGTCTAGTTCGGTTGTCCGCCAGTTCGCACTTTCTTCTCAAGAAGTTTATCTGAGGCTCGAATACTGGAATCACTGTAGTACGAATCCGCGTTTTCCCGTCGCTAGAGCAGAAACGATAAAATTGGATTTAAAATAATGCCAAGTTTTGACGCAAGGTGAGCAGAGGCCTGAAGAAGAGAGCAGAACCGTAGAAAACAGTGCATGACGGAGTTTAGCAACTGCATTTGTATACAAAAACCGTCTGAAGGATGGTGCTGGCACACACAATTAACAAACCAAGGTGGGGAAAAATCCAGGTAGGAACGAATTTCCGGAAGTAATTCATTGTAAAGCCTAATATACCGGTTACTGGCATGAAGTCAATCTACAAAGCGCACTTTTTAAAGATAACTGTGGTGACCGAGGAGACTTGATCTGGAGGAAATTGTGGATGTAGATCAGATAACTACGAAGTGTCCGACTGTCTTTCACAAGGATTACTAAATTTAAGTGCAAATAAACTGCAGACATAGCTTTCATGCAAAAGAATCATGACAGCCAGTAACTCAGTTTTGTATCACATAATCCGGACCAGAGTTTACGTCCCGATACATTTATGTACACATATCGCTGAGATATCACTCTGCCATCTCATGGTCACTAGATGATAGTGGGGGAAGTGGCAATCCTGTAGTAGTTAGCAAATGCAAGCAAGATGGTGAATCCGATTAGTTGTTGCTCAAGGTTTTACCTGCAAACCATAGAACAGTCTAGCAAACACTAGGCAGGTGATAAGTCGGAAGACCAACACAAGGGCTGAGACACCATTCGTTCCTATCCGGAACAGACTGTGTTGAGATATCAGTTTTCCTCCAGGCAATGGTCCCCTCACAATGTGAGCGGCCCACTCTACTGCAGTCTTCAGCGGGGAAGGGTCGCTTGGCCAGCTGGTCTCATTGCGACATCTGCCGTAGTTCAGGTATCTAAGCCTGAACAGGTATTCAAAAGCATTCCAAACCCTGCGATTTTGCTCTGCATGACTTCTACACAAGCTTTTGCGCAATCTTTCACGCAGGAAATTCAACCCGCATACGCGGTTTTCTGTTTTCCTTTTTAGTCCTCCCGTGAATGCACGCATGAGGTCGTTCTGTAGGATAACACCCAGTCTAAGCAAAGTGGCGGTAAGAGGAATCATGGAACAAGCGTAAAGTGCATGAGGATACCAGATGGGCATGGCAAAATTCAAGCGGGTAGCAGTTTACTTACTCGCAAGCTGTTGCATGGATTCTATGGACTTGTAGAGCGCGTGTATGAGTCCGACTTCCTCGAAACGACTGCCTGGCTTCGAACTCCACTTCTTTTTCTCACTTTTCCGACGGCTCTTCCGTGATCGACTGTAAGAGGACATACAGACATACTAGAGTCGCTAAAGTCAGATAATCAAAATGAAAATAAAACATACGAATGCCCTCCGCAAGGACTTGTTCGATACTCCCTTCACAGAAACTTGTAGAGGACATCTGACGATGATGTCGGCAAAGGCAAGATGGTACATACTGACAACCTTGTGGTCTCACTCATCGACTTTAGTCTGCAAAGCAACACATCAAAGGGCAAGAAGCTGGCACTCTGCC
>CACRXP010000531.1:32775-47309 GCA_902702965.1 Spirometra erinaceieuropaei | reverse complement strand
AAGCCTCCGTCAAGAAGATTTTTCATTTGGTTGAGGCCTTTGTTGTGGAACTCCATCTTATTTGAGGATCAGGTTTCATGCTTGGTAGCACATGCAAAATATGACCCAAGCCCTCGCACGCATAAAATGAACTCCCGAGAACTCACTTTTGACGTAAAGGCCTTTAAAGACTGTCTTCTTTTGAAGGTCTTGATAGACACAAACTACAAGACCTAGCTTTTAGGCAGTCGACTGAGAATACTGAAAACCGCAAAGTATTCACTGTAGTTTCATGGAAGCCAAGAAACTAAGCAAGCTCCGGTGCCTCCAAAAAGTATACAGTAATTTCACTAAAGAAAGCTTCTCTTGGTAAACAAAACCGGTATACTTATGATTACACCTAACAACTATATTCAAATTTCCTAATCCCTGACCGGTCTTTTGAAATGGGACCTTGTTTAAACCTTTAATCCTATATTGTCTCAATCGGCGAACTCAAGTAGGAATCTCCTGACTGTATTAAATCACATCTTGAGCAATGCAAAATGGGGAAGATGCATCGAATTCTCACAACACCATTTTTGAAACGCATAATAATCGGGTAGCTGACGGCCATCATACTGCATATTACCATGATTCTTGGAGGACATTTAACGTGAGAACGATCTAAAAGGGTTTTAAAGCGCTGTCGTGCCTGTGCTGTTTTAATTATTCAGGTGCTTGCATTCGCAGGTTTTATGAAATTCTAAAGATCAAGCTAACACATGTGACACAAATATTCGAGCTTCCGGTATTACCACATCTATTAAGAAAATTGCTACTTCTTTCACTACTAATACTTTCACCACTTCTCTTGTGTTTTTTAAGTTAACCGAGTGTCGCTAATCATTAATTCGGAGTTCTGGTCGATGCTGTTGGACCGGTGTCTCATTAATTGAAGATTTCCTGTGAATCTAAGCATATCTCATGAGTTACGTTAGGTACTGCCCGACCGGCGCAGGTCGTCGCATAGTTACTGATCTAGAGGACATTTAAATGCCACTGAGGTGGCGTATCCTGGTTACGGAAGAAAAACCGCGTACATTTTTGGGTCTATTGTAGTCTCACGTGGGTCCACGATCTCAAAACCGGAACGTACCGAAAACTGTGGACTGTCGGAGTGGAAGAGCTCCAAGGCAAAACTAAAGAGTCTGTGCTTCTTCATCAGCTCAAGGAATTCATTCCAGTGTGAAGGACCTTAAAGAATGCGAAGAAACATACCGTAATGCAGTCAAGCAGATATACAAATAGGAAAATGTGTGAGTTGGCATGCGGAAGCAGGCAGTCGGGGGATCAGGTCGGGAGAAAGAACAATTATTAAGGAAAATGTGCGATCTTGGTGCAGTTAACAGGCGAAAAACACAAAAATGCAAAAAGCAAGCTGAACAGACATTTCTTTCCCGTTAATCCTTTTATGATGTCAGAGGAGGTAAATTATGAATAGGCCCGCTGGGGTCTCTGAATCTGCCCATTGGAGTCCAGAACAATAAAGTAGCGACGATAGACCTATCAGTAATTCGACTGCTTACGAAATTCGAACAGGATCATTGGAACGTCGCGGGAGAAGGGGGACCTATGAACTCTTTAACGCATAATCAAAGTGAGGATGCGTAGAGTAACAGATGGGACTGTATTGGTGGTAACGACAGTTTACAGCATGTGTCTGGCTCCAATAAACAATTCCGACCACAGCCAACAACTCTCAAATTAGTAATTGATAAATGACTTTAAATATTCTCCAAGCCAATGACTCATCCTCCAAATTCCTGTTCTTCTTATATGATAACGGAAAGTAGGATAATAGGAGAAAGCGCCGTCTTCCTTAACCTTCGCCGTCAGTCTAACAGTAATATATATATCAAAGACAAATTATCAAACTGTGTTCACATCCCTACCGGCAGCTTTTAGATTCTCTAGGGCTGGTTCATAACGTTCGAGCAGTAGGTCGATACGCGCGTGTTGGTAGGCCTCAGCAGCGGTTTTATCCTCGTCAGACTGCATGAGACCCCGGAGCTCCTGCAGACAGGGCTGGTACTCTTTGGGATCGAGTTGAGTGCGCGCAGCCATGGCTTCTGCCAGATCCAGGTCGTAGGTACCCAAGGCGATGTGAAAGAGGTTGACCGGACTAAGGAAGTACTGCAGGTGACGCAGACCCTTGTCCCAGGTCTGAATATCACCACTGGCTGTAAAGAAGTAGGCAAAGATCGATGATGGCAGTGATAAAAGTCCAGTTAGTTCTAATTATCCGCATCAGTAACATCCAACTCGGGGAGGAAGCTTAGACGTTTGCATGAAAGATGGTGGTACTGAATTTCAGATAAATGAGCTTGATTTTTAAGTCATCAAGATCTGACGGAGGAACAGACCACCATGCGGTTGCAGATAGTACACAGCAATCGTTCTATTTTCATCTTCTCTCCGAAACGGTAGCAAATAGAACCTCCCCTTTATCAGCAGCCCCTTGTCATAGCTTTTTTTCACATCGAAATAAATCAAATCTCCTCCTTGGATGTCTATGGGCGTTTAGACACACCGGCACAATTTTGCCTAGCAGTCAGAAAGATAAATACTCTGGCCTTTAAAATTCAGGCATAACGTTGTGTTGTGCAACCTTTACGAACAGTGGGAGGCAGCTGATAAAAGTGAGATACGCATCCAGGCCCTGCAGGGAAAATAGAAAGGTCGGTTGAGTAGGAACAAAAAGTCTGATTGTCAGGAGTGGCGACGCCCAGTGTGCGCCCCGCGGAGTAAGAGGAGCACCGATGACTTGTGAGCGAATTAGTCTATAGTAAGGTTGACCTGCACAGAACCTGCCGCACTCTCTCCTCCCTCATCCACCAGGCTTTGGTGGCAAGAGAAGACCGGAGGTGTGTTTAGGTGCAGCGGCTGACGAAACTAAACAGCCCGATTACACGTGCCACACATGACCCGGCCTCCGAACAATGTGCCAGTTCTTCGCAGAATGCGGGACGGCTCGGATATCGTGTTCGTAAAAATGCCATTTAGGCCGGTCATTGGGCCCGACTCACAGTCCTCGAGTCATACTCCCGACATAAATAGGTAATACTGGCCACGAGGGTCGAGTTATCCAGTCAGTTAGCAGTCTTCCAAGCCCGACTTTCAACGTATCCTGATAATTTCAAAACGAGTAGGAACTACAGGCCACATGACTTCTGGTAGATTTTTGACAATAGTGCGGTGCAGAAGGATTGAATAGTGTCTTGCATACACAGCTAGCTAAAAGTGACTGCGGCAACATACGTGTCAAATGAATCTATTCGACACACGGAGGAATGACCTGGGACTCAGTGAAAGAAGGCGATGAGTATTAAAAATGACTCGGGTTCAAGACAACTGAGTTCTGAAGTAAGCGCAGAAAGTGGTTTCAACGAGTCGAACTAAGGCTAATAAATGCTGATTTCTTTGGAAATTAATTAGGTAATAATAATAATAAAAAAATTGGCACTGCAAAGCGAAATATGGGGCAAAGTTAAAAATGAGCATGAACTCACCGCGAAGATCCTTTAAGAGCAAAAGGCCTTTCTCCACTTCTGGGGGTTGTTTTTTCACATAGCAGGTCAAAATTGGCAGAAGGTACCTGAAAGAAATCCAAGTATAAGACGCTAACCTGGAAACCCTAAACGCTGACTAGGTGCCTGGAAGACTTGCAAGTTTAAGAAAAGTGAACGATACAACAAAAACCATCGATAAATAAGGCTTAAGTAGAAAGGGGTGCGTCGACTTTCTGAACTACACACCGGAGAGTTCTACTTTGGCGCTCAAATATCGTAGTAGCCTAGTTTTGCCTGTTTTGGGTGAAGGGCCACAGGATGACGTACAGTTCCCACTTCGCTAGGGCGAACTGATATCGAGGATGACCCGACGACCGCCTGTAGTTAAGAAGGACCACCAGCGCACTTGTTATTGAAGCGTTGTGGCCTAGGCCGACACTCGAAGAGAAACATAAATGAGAGTTAAGTGTTTTCGACAATTGGTGGTTGCGTACAGTAGGACGTATCTAGTGAAATGTAATCCGCCAAGTGGGTTCCAATGATGCTTTCTGATTTATCATCGCCAGCTAACCATGCCGCAACCCCGTGTAGAGAAGGGTCGGGACTCCAAACTGACCAATATGATCGTTGGGCTGCGATCGGAATTTTCGTATTTCGTTCTGCAGTCAGGGTATATCGGTTAACCCTCAAAACCATTCTGTGTGGCATCGAAATAAAGACGACGGTAGTACTACAGGATGTACGTACGCGATATGACAAGGACACGCAAGTAGCTATATGATGGGGCATCGTAAGCGGCTACATGCATAGGATGGTGTTAAAATGCGGCTCAAAATGGAACAATCGGTTTTTTTAGTCACCTCTTTGAGTCGGTTGTTTGCATCGCCGTTAGCAGGGCGTCACAGACGAGGTTAACCTTGGTGGCCGACTGTGGGTAAACAAGCGACTTCTTTGGCAGGCTGTCCCGGATTTTCGCAACATTTGAGGCCAAGAGAGCATCCGGTGTGGGCGTAGATGTACTAGTGCTGAGGATGGTTTCTGCAGTGTTCTCCTCTCTGTGGCAGATGAGTAGTAAGAAGGCCATACAAAGGAGGAGGAACAAAGAAGTAGTAGAAGATGACCGACTGAAAGTTTCCCTACACTCATGTGACCGTCAGAAAAATAAGAAGCCCTGTCATTATAAAAGGGGGCGCAGGTCGATAAATACAGGAGAATCCAAATGGCATACCCTGTGGCGAAGTCAGTCATTTCTGATCACGATGAGTGGACTACTGGTTGACCAATATTCTGCGACCCGCTTATCGATTCCTTACTAGCATTTTACGTACCATTAGTTTCTTACATTTTTAGACACCAATGCTGTGCAACTCCATCAGACGCATGCTGGCTGCATTTTACGAAGCGGATGATGCGCAGTTTTTTTATCCCCGCAAAATCTGTGATCTGTACTTGCTGCAGAAATCGTCAGACCTGTATCCTCGGGAATTATATTCTGCTTATACATTGCGCTCCTACATAAAGAAACAGAAGAAGTGAGCGTAAACAGACCAAACTCTTTTAGAATCTTTTTTACGTAAACACAGCGGAGGCCTTGCCTGAAAATATGGCAAGGAATCTGGAAATATGAAATAAAAATAACATAATGGAGGACAAGATGAAATAAAGGTGTAGACGGTACCGGAGATCAGATATCAGTAGTGTGATGTAATCCACAGACTCCATTTGTTTCACAAAGTTGTAGACGTTTGTGAGGAATTTACTCGGATTGTAGTCGTAGATGAGATTGAAGTTGACCCTGTGCCTTCGCATTACTTGGATCGCGGTGGCGTACTGACAGCTGTAAAGCATAGAGAAAAGATTCATGAAATCATTCATGCTCCCGCTAACGGTCGCATAACGCTTGAAAACAACTGCTATTATGTCATGGTTTTGTAAACTGGAAATTGCACTGCTAATGAGGCGTAGTAGGAAATTGTGTACGGGAGATGGTCTACCTGTCGTAGAGAGGGCGAAGGTAGTCAAACACAAGTGCGGGTGGGTGTATAACTTCAAGGTTTCCGCGAGGCATCTGGAGAACAACTTTGGTACCGAAAGTCTCAGCAGTGACAATACGTGCACCACATTCCAGTAGCCGTGGCGTACCGTTGGAAGAAGAAATCGGAAGCGGTGCGTGACCTGGGTTCGCGTCGATGTTCTTAAGGCGATTTTCCACACTTGAAATGACCGAATTAACTACAAACGGAAAAGTGAAACTGGTTGCATTGTCTTGCGGACAAAGGCAAACCACCTAGGCAACAGGAAATGCAGGCCACAATCTCACCAACGTCAGTGAGGAAAAGTATCTAACATCGTTTTTCCGCAACTCTTCGCAAAATCTGAGACACGAGTATTTTCAAAAGCACATGACGGCAGCAGTTCAATCGTTCGACAAACTGGATTTAGCCAATTTGCAAGAGACAGGTTCCGCAGGGTTCATCGCAATGCTGGAAAGCCAAATAATGTTGAAAGTATGCGGGCATGATAAAATAAACGTTGAGGTTTGGTCCTGCAGCCCCACCTGAGTGATACCTTATGGTTAGATTTTCTAAAAAATTTGGTAGCTGCGAATACGCTGACTTATTTGCATCGTCCTTGCCATTTTAATTCAGCGAGTGACTGTGCCACGGGGGGAGGAGCGCTTATGCGCCAGCCTCGGTTACACAAGCCTCAGTTCCCACGCGCTTCCCTGCGCGCGCTTCGAGCTCTGCTTGCGCCCTCTTTCCCCTCCTAATCCAGCGACTGGCTAAGTTGGGTAAGTTAACTAATGCTGTTTTGGTAAGCTAGCCGTATGTTATCAATCGAGTGGGGCTGAAGAACCAAACCTCGCCAAATAAAAAAAATATGAGGCAACTGTGTAAGGTCCAAACTGAAAGGAAAACGGATTGCAAAACTGAAAGATGAAGACCTTGAATTAGACATGGTTAAAAAGCAAGCCCGACTATTGACATTTCACTGCCAACCAATTTGTCCGAGAGACCAGTTTTTCGTGGCCGAAATTGGCCGCTTAAGTTACAGACAGGTACATTTACTGCACTGCATGGCATGGAAAGTCAATCTAGAGTTCTAGAAATCCGAATTTGGACAACTAAGAAGGACGCGTGTTCAAGCTTTATTGCATTGAGTTCATCGAATCCGGGCTTTTTATACACGGATACCTGACTTCTGAGAAGTTATCGCTGACATCTAGGCAAAAAGAAGGACACAAAAACTTTCCGAAATACAGCCTCACACTCTGATCTTGAGAGGGAGAGAGGTAGGCAGAACAGTTTGTCCTGAAGATTGGAGATCAGCAGAAAGTGGGAGTGCAGAACTGTGGAGGAGCAGAGTTGCATCACGCACCTGCCTTCTTCTTCAACCGACACGACGCCCACCCTATCAGGCCAGTGTACAGCGCAGAGTCGATGGCTACTCGATTGCAAACCAAAAAGCAGGTGCTTAGTGTTGCTTCGGTAGACGCCGGTACCAACGCTGACTGTCGCTAGGGGCGCATCTGGTGGGTCAACTGAGGTGAACCGAACAACAAAGAGGTGGTCGCAGGCGAAGGGCAGCAGAAGGCGTTCTGCAAAAGGCATCTCAGCTGGCAGGTCGGGAAGAGGGCAAACCTTGCCGGTTGCTGCAAAGAATACAAGAATGGGTTACCTTTCTTTGACCGATGCTTTTAGTGTGACACAATGGAGGGAAAATCCGGACAAATGCGAAACATTGTGTCCCTCGTACGTCGAAAGAATTCAAACTTCGACAAAGAGGCCAGTTTAGAATACTGATTTCAAAGGAAGGACATGTCAGTGTTCTTAAAGTTAAACGTCCATTGTGCGAGAACACAAAACATCTACGACCGTCGATAAGTAAAACATTGTTTAGCAATTTACCAGCAGAGAGCACTGCGAGTACCAGCAAGAGAATCCGCTCACACTTCACACAACCAAATTGGCTAACCAAGTCCGAGTACTTTGTTTTAGTCATACTATATCCATAACGGTTCCTTCAAAGCAATTTACAGGGCTTGGTTAGTCATCATAGCCAAAGGATGGACATGTTGAAGTCACTGAGATATGCGGCAAGTCCTAAGTCCTTCGGAAGTGTGGGAAGAGCAAGAGTTGTTCGCCGACAGCCCCATCTTTAAAGCTATAAACAGCCTTCTAGAGTGGCCTATGTTTTGGGTGAAAATCCTCCTGCATTTGAAAGTACAACAAATCTCCTTGCTTCTTTGGTGAATCATCCGAGGTGTGCTTTCAACTCCGAGCTAAAGAAGGTGAATTTATTTGTGCAAAGTAATACAAAGGTGGAAGGGGCAATGGGAGGGTCCTCACCTTCCTGTTTATGGACAAGGAGAGAAAAGATTTCGCCATTTTCTAACTGGATGGCCAACTTCCCACCGGGTCCATTAGCAAGTCCGATAATGTGACGAGTGTCAGAGGTCTTAACAGTCGCCAGACAGCTAGAATGTAAAAGGAAAGGCGCTGTGGGCAGGAAAAACCGTGGTGCAGACATTTACAACTGAAGAAGTTGGAAGGGGAAGCGGCAAATAAACTGCACGGGGGACGGTGTGAGAATGCTGATGGACAAGCAGGCAACTGGCGCCTCGAAACGTACGCATAACCACCTGTAGGCATGACCTCCGTGATCACTTTACAAACAGCACAGCATCAGCGAGGAGGAAAGCACAGATTGAAGGGGTAAGCAAGGCCAACAGGTGACAGGGTGAAATAAGATACATAGCAGAGGAGTAGAGTGACAATTATGATGATGGCGACGAGGAGGAGGAGGTTGCTTGGGCTCAAGGTCATGTACAGCAGGCGGTGAAATTTATTGAGAATCCGTTGAAACCAACCTTCAGCACAGTTTCGTATGCATAACTTAACCCTCTTACTGCAAAACCACTCACACTTTCGAAAAGTAATTTTCAAGAAGACGAAATTTCTAAGACAGCGAGCGTAAATCCCTAGAGTCCATTGCACTCTTTGCAGGAAATGCAGTCTAATTTATAAGGGCACCAGACGTTGGTGTGAAGACTGCACATTACTTGGGCAATATTCTGTCAATTTTTCACGAACTTCTGAGTCTACGGCAGTAGAAGTAAATTACGAAAAAAGTGCGCACAATTAAAGGAATTAAAGCGGAGTAGACATTTTAAATTCTAAAATGAAATTGACAAAAGGTGTTGCAATTAGGTGAAGGGGGTATTTGGCACCAGCAATGACATGCACTGAGTTCAGCGAGGAATGAAATAGGATCGATAGTACGACGCCTGTAGTTCATACCTGACTTGAAACCTTGGCAACGCTTCCCCAGCAAGCTTGGTCAACATGCACACAGCACGCCCGGTCTTAGTAACGAAACATAGAGACTTGAAGTCAATCCAAACTGGATGTAAGACGCGTTGGGAGAGGCTCAGCCAGGCAGGACTTTCGGTGCCACCTTTGTAACTGAGGCGGTCTTTCCTAAAAATGAGGCGAAAAATCGTCTACAAGGGCCACATACTGTGATAAATCGTGAAGTTATTACAGGCATGTTATGCAACTGGTAAGGAAATGACGTCTTGAGAGTTTATGTGCCTGAAATTCAGACGACATTACACTGAGTATGCTGCATTCGAAACTCACGTCAGCAGCCAAGCTTCCCTCGGATAGGCGGCTGCCTCCGGCGCGACCTGTTCACGCTCCGCTGTGACGCGTCCCTCACACAAACTTGCGGTACGCTCGGCCGAGGGCCAACCACACACAACCTCCATCCAGAAGGCGCCTGCAGAAACAGGCATAAGTTGGTCTTCCTCGTCGCCGCCTGCGGCCTGAAGGACTGGACTTTCATTCAGCTGGACAAACAGGGGCAGGCGGTCGCGGTGCGTGTCTGTGTCGCTAGCATCAGTTGCCCATGGGCCGGGGAGACAGACTATAGAAACGCAGGCCCGATGGGAGGAAGCGAAAGAAAGCTTGGTGGCGCACATTGGCGGAGGGACAACACTGCGTGTGAAGTCCGTGAGGCGCAAAACATCTAGAACAGTGTGGATACACAGGACAGAACGGTTATGCAGGGCAGGTTGGGACAACATAAATGCAAACCAAATCATCAGAAATGATGGTTAGACAACCAAACACATACGCAGAACCAACCAACAGACTTCCGCCGGTTGGCTGAGGTGAGCTTACAACTTTTGGCCACGAACCTTGGAAGGACTCTTCGCAAATCCGCACCGACAAGTCAGTCGGACAGGTAAGCATCTATTCCACTGTAAGTAGACGTTAAACCTACCTAAACAAGTGCTGACCCACAAGCCTGAACTTTGTGTAGGCGCCCTTACTAAAACGGCTTAAAGCGGTGTAAAAAAAGTCTGATATCAACGCGACATATTCATAGGGTATGGTTTTCCTCAGAATTCCATAGGCCGGTTCCCTCGTGGTTGTCCACAGAAGATCGAAAGGTGAAGCCCATAACAGCTATGATACGATTTGGTGTATACCAGAGTGGTCTCCAGGGTGGGAAGTCACTTTGCCTCAGTTTGCATATGACCAATCGGAAGCCGCCACGCGGTTCAAGTAGCAACGGAAAGCAAAAGAGATATCTGGCATTGCCAGATTCGACGCAGCAGTTGTCACCACAACTACAGTGCAGACCGCAAGACGATTGAATGCACAAATACGCGACCACGAGTTGGAGATGCGGAAGAATTAAAAATGTTCCCATGTCACTGATCACAATCTAGGGACAGGCAACTAGTACCGACCTCGTGAGCAGAAAAATAATGACACACGCTGGTAAGGAAACAGGCCGAGATTTGCTCGAGGTCTGTAGGCGACATGTTGATCTGTCTGCCGCCTAACACATGTCCAACTCCTGCATTAGGACACACGAGCAGCTGAGAGAGGAAGGGACACCAAAGATAATCTGTCGTTATTTTTGATCGTCTACAATGGCGGTCACCTACGTGACTTGAAGTCTGCGGCAGATAGTGTTGGTTCCGACGTTAAACCTGTCTCCACTTTCTCTCAAAAATATCAATCTGAAGCTCACCGTTACTCTCTATTCGACTTCTCTTTAGTCCGAGAGTTCAGGTCGCCAATGTACCTTCCAGCATGACGACAGCAGTTTTTCTATTAGCACTTCTGAAGCAGTACTTGCGACCTGTATACACACAAGTATAGACTCGCACTCTTGCCTTCCCTGTCCAAATTGACCTCAATGGTACACGAGTGTTCCTGAAACACCAGCACCCAATGTCGGGACTGGTTCTTTAAACATCCGCAGCCACAAGTAGTAGTGACCTTCTCAGGATATGCAGTGAGATCGTCTCTCAAGTATTTAGTCATACGCGATCACCGTGCAGAAATCGTGGCCTGTGCCGCCGCCGTCGGCAGCCGGGACAGTAATTTCTTAGGATGCTATCGCTCAATCGTTAACAACTCCCGACACTTGGCGTGTTCGATGAACGGATTGAGCACATTGCACTGGATATTGTGCAAGGAGTATTTATCTTCCATTGATCACATCGGCTACTCTATGTATAAATCAAGGCTGAAAATCAAGCATATCTTGCATCGGGTTTTTTAAAAAGGCAATTAAGAACTTCTTTTTGATAGAATCGGCGAAGAGTGAATGGGAAACTGCAAATGATCGAGAAACAGATAAGGGGAAGTGTCTTAACACTAGGCTCAACTTCAGCTCACAGGTACATTCAATAACTGCAGTCTGCCACAACCTGTCAGTCCGGGGGCAACTTGTTCTACGCATCGTCTGTGGACAGCAGCGGAAATAATGATTCGCTCGCCTACACTTGCTAGATCAACTAGCTTAACTTATCAATACTTCGCAATCTAAGGATGCCTAGGCAAAATTGTCAGAAAATCCGCAAAAGCCAATTATACTCAAAATTAGAACATGTGGGCTACCCTCATGACATTGGCAGATGTGTGCCCAATGTGGTCGCAACTAATTGTCACTAATGTCTGAATGTGAACTGCATACAGCAAGATAACCTTTGAAAGGATATTTAAATAGATAGTGATAACAGTACAACATTATATTATTTTGGGACAGTTACAAACGCATTATAAGTAATCGTACGATCCCCACAGGACGACGGCACTTCATTCTGCTAAGCGAGAGCTAAACTGCCCAACATACCTCGCCAAACGTCTTCGTTAATTTGAGTGGATCTTTAAAGATAAGCTTTTTTCACCATAAACGTTTCGCATAGACCGTTTGAAGGTCCTTTGGACAAACGTTTAGACAAATCTCGAGATTGATTGCCAGGAACCTTCGATAAACTCTAGTATGTTTGGGTATCAGTGTGGTGTGTTACAACTTCTTACCGGCATCAACTGTTGCAACTAGACTTGGACTGGAGAAATTAGTCTCGGTGAAGGAAGAAACACAACTCCGGTCAACAGCGCTCGCAAACACCCAACTTCGCACCTCGACACGAGAAGCTGCCGTGGTCTCATGCAGAGAGGTCGCAATTGCGATGGAGGACGTGCCAAAGTCCGGTCCTTTACCAAGAGCCATTTTGACCACGGGTTCGGGATAGTCAAGATCGGTCGACTGATGGGGAAAAATTGGTAGTTCCGCCTTCACATACCAATGGTAGTTCGAAGTTGTGTAGAGTCGTACTGTTAAAATGGGAAAACAAGCAAAACGCTTGCAACAGCAACAGCGATAAAAAAAAATGGTCATGGTAACACCCGTAGCAGCAGCAACAGTAGTGTTGGGGTGTTTCGGGACTCCCTGCTGGCTAATACATACATGAAGGGGAGAACTCACCTAGGGGAAGCAGATCACGACTACCAGTCCCAGTGGGAACAAGAAGAACAGCCATGATGTAATCATTGCACTCAAACTGGATGTCTTGAACACGATAGTAGGGAGCTCTGTGGGCTGCCAGTAGCTCCAGTTCACCATGTTGTAAGCCATTCAATTCAAAGAAAACCAGATCAAGTCCGCGTTGAGTACGGCGACGGCTGGTGGCAACAAGTTGAACTTTCGGCCTAAAGAGTTTGACGCAGAACAGACTAAGCAAGGAAACCTTCTCGGAAGAAGTTTGGAAATGAAATGTCAACTTGGTTCTGTAAGACGAGCACGTCAACCCGTGTGCGGAAAATCTCCAGCCAAAAGTCGTGGAAATAGACTTGCACAGAAAGAGGTCGTGGACAAAGATGCGACCGAAAGTTATCTCTGGCCTATCTGCTGTCATGAGACAGTCACACCCTGATTAATGGCACAGAGGTCTTCGAAATAACTTGCATCGGTTGGTCATCCGGAATCCGGGTCAAAAGCTTAGCGAGTTAGGTCAGGGGCCGGCGCCCTGTGAACTGCTATTAGGAAGATTAAGTCCTAATCTGTGCCACAGTCGAAATCCTGGTGTGGGAAATGATGTCAGAATTTAAAAATAGCTCGTAGGAAGAGAAGCGTCATCCCAATAAAGTGTATTGACAGGGGTTTTTGCGTTACCAACGAGTCACCTAAAAATTGTAGACTTAAATTGATTTACTGGGTGGCAAAATTCCCGTAACCAGATGGCAGGTATTAAAGCAATGGTCAAAGAAATCAAAGCCCGATGCGGATTTAGGTGTGAACGGCTGATTAAACTAAGTGCGGATTGTCACTAGACCCTCCCCCAGACGTGAAAATCTCCGAAAATCGGACGGTATAAACATTGACCGCGGGGTCGACAGCCCAGATATTTGGGGGCAAGCTTAGATTATGAGCGATAAAAACGCCACATTTTAAAGGTAGAACGTACGGAGGGTTTTCTAGACGTTGGTGGCGACTATGATGAATGACGTTCATAATTAAAATTTGTGACAGGGAGCAAACGAGTTTTTTTATAGACTTACCGCCAGCTAAGACCAGTTTCTAAACCTGGTGTTTCCTCGGATGTCGACTGTACGTCGCCATTTTGATTGAATATACGGATGCGACGCCTGGCTGGCGACTGCTGCGAGTCCGTCCATAAAACAGCGAAGTATCGGCTGTCTTCTCGCCAGGTAATTTCCGGCGAAAAAGAAGCCAACTGAGAAGTATCCACCTAAGAACAAGTCCAGTGTTTTTATTAGGAGAAACGTTAACAGCGAGCCACCGCTGAAGCCTCAAGGTTAGAACATAGAAAGGGCCGACACGGAGCCTATGACAACATCCGAATTTGCAATGCTGTAAAATCATAACTTGTCACTCAAATCAGACACCTTTCGGGTGGAAAACGTAAGACCGGGCTGCTATGACTAAAGTGTAAAAGATGTAAAGTATACTGCTCAAGTATTTCCTGTGAGTGCTGAAATTCGTCACAACCTTTTCGCAGGCAAATATGATGCGCTAATATGCAAACTAGGTGGTTGGCACGACCTATGTTGTTTGGCCCACATGGTTCGGGAGCTAAATCAAACTCTGCCCAGCAAAGCTGACGCGGACCAGGAATAGCAGTGGCCGTAAGGCAAAGTATGCCAAAGAAGAATGAAAAACCAATGCTCGGCTTAACGTTCCTCCCGCAGCGGTAGAAACACGTATTTGTTGGCTCTTGCGTGTAGCACCGAAACGAACCGTTGCTTATTTCTGAGTCATTGACTTTGAAAACTACCTCTTAAAGTTATGGGCATCATCTAAAGAAACCGAGCTCCTGATTCGACTGTCGTTCATCTTGTAGCCGAATACCCCGAATTAAACCAAGCCCATAATTTAGGTCGGGTAATGAAAATTAATTCTGACCACCGATGTTGACATCGCTCATTGCTTGACAGCATGTCTAACCGAATCTTTGAGATAACACCTTACGATATTCTGAAGTCATTTTTTTCTTTTCCGGTCATATTTTGCCTTGCCTGTGAGTCCTCTCCTTAATATACGGTAGGTGACGCGTCTCATCAAAATATCAACTGAGATTATAAAATGTGTTATCAATTGGGAAAGATTACTTGGGTGGGGCTGTAACAGAATTTATCATGCCTTATGAATTAAAGATAATTCATTACGATAAAAATA
>CACRXP010000531.1:10770-25422 GCA_902702965.1 Spirometra erinaceieuropaei | reverse complement strand
ACTAAATTAAAAATTGAAAAACAATACTCCCGCTTCCGGCAACGACGCAGGATAAGCGGTTTATGGAAAAGGAAACTAAAGTCGGACATAAATTAGCACAAGTTAACATCAGTCCGTCAATAAAGACACAGTCGAATCATCAACAATGGTTATCAAAGGTCCAATTTTTGCAGCATGGACGCGCGCGGGCCAACTAAGCCCACACGAAACAGTTTGATAAGCAAAGTACAAGTCAGGAAAAAGGCATGGAAGAATGTAAGCTAACCCAAGATTACAGGCTGCAACCTTACTGACACCGTCTAATACCCCCCGTGGATTCTTTTGCGTAAATAAACATATGCAGCATGCTAAGTAAAACGCAATGCACCATTTTTAACGGAATTCTGTAGGCACCCGTATACTTCGTGAACACACCGTCCAATGAAAAAAACTAAATGGGAACAAAAGAGTAACTCGAACGAGAACAAAGGTAAAATCCTCACGTGCAAACGCAATTGAGACGGAATTTTGTCTTCATACCCGAATTTCAGCCTAGTAAAATATTCTTCAAATTACAAGTATATAAAAGCAAAATTTCCACTCTATTTTTTCAACCAAAACCGCGTTGTGTACTCCCACAAGCAATTTTCTAACTTGAAAAGTAGGATAACTCCGGAAGGTTTTGCAATTTTTGGGGAGTGTTGTTCCTGCATTGGCAAAAGTCCAAACAACCCTGCCAGCACCAGACTTGGCAGACCGCGTCTTGCCTCTGCGACAGGAAATGGCTATGAGGCGGTCAAATGTGGCCATCTGGCGTGACTTGTTCGTGGCTTTTGACACCGCAGTCAGGTTTGGCCACACGATCGGAAAAAAATGCGTGGCGTCGCCCCCCATTCTGCATTCGTCCCTCCACCCCTCTATGGTCTCCACTTCGTACTCGCGAGTACACTAATTTTAAACTGACGTCTTTCGCAGTACGATTACATGTGTCACTGAATCCTCTCAGCTTCAGCTAATGCAAATCAGCGATAAACACCCCGCGTAAATGCACAACCGGACAACCTAGTTAGCGTTCACTCTATCCCACGACATAGGAAAGTGGATAGACAATGTTTAGAAACGACGGTTTATGGAGTAGTTGCAAATGAGAGAAATCGGTACGAAAAATACAGGCAAGTATTCACTTCTTCAATGTACATTAAAGGGCTTCTGGACCATTTCCACTGGTTATCGGCGGTTCCTGTAAAAAAGAGCTGTGATAAAACATGGGTAATGTTTTTGTCATTGAAGTAGTAAATGATGTTAATAACAGAATAAATGCAATTTCTAGGTTGCGTGTAATGAGGAGGCTTCCTTCGGGACAGGCCTGATGCGGTTCTGGCTTTCTGCTCAGTGAATTCGTCTGCCCGACCACAGACACTGGAAAATCGTGCACACAGTTCTATGTACATGACCGTAATTGACTGTCTGTGGGGCTACACCGGATTCGCATTTAAATTTTGTTAGTTTGGCCCCCCTCCCCTCGTTGACTGCGGAGATAATTGGCGACCCCAATGGTCTCACGTCATCACTGCCTCGTGCGAAGAAAATTCATCAAACCAAATTGGGGGCAAGCTAACTGGTGCAGTTGTTCATTGAGCTGTCGTTGGAAAAACGGCTGACTTAGTGAGCATTAACATGAATTTAGAGGTGGTTGATCCTCTCTCCCTAACCTGTTCATATCCATGGAAATTTTGACGAAACCCCTAAAGATGGGTTTTTCAAAAAGTGCATTTTACACTGACTTCAGCAAAGCCTTTGACATGGTGTCACACAGACGGCTTATATCGGAACTGCACAAAATGGGTGTGACTGGCACCCAATCCAAGCGGTTGGCCGACTTCATCACAAGCCGACGTCAGCGTGCATGCACTGGTGATGCCAAATCAAAGTGGGTAACCGTTCACAGCGGTGTTCCACAGAGGAGCGTCCTGTGTCCCATTCTATTTTCGATATATGTGAACAGTTGCCTAGATTTCCTAACCTTCGATAAGGTCTGCTGATGGCCTGAAGATGCGGGGTTCGACTAAAAAGCCTGAGGACCCGCTAGACTTGAAAAACAACTTAGATGGACTGCAATAGTGGTGTGATGAATGGCCTCTCGACGTCAATTTTAACAGATGTCAGTTCATTAGACTAAGGTCTTGTTACAGAAAGGATTCGGAATATGAATATCAATATTGTCTCGGCAATCACGAACTCAAGCTTGTAAATGTGGTAAAGGACCTTCGTGTGTGTAGGACGTCCACCCTCACACCCTGGTATCGCTGCGTCAAGATAGCAAAGAAGGTTATGGGTATCCTGGGTGCGATCAGGAGATCCTTCCTCAACTTAAATGAAGCGTTTTTCGGTCGAGTGTTTGGAACATTTATCCGGCCGATTTCGGAATATGGTATTAAGGAATGGCGCCCCTTGATAAAGCAAGATTGCACTCTCTTGGAGAAGGTGCAACGAAGTGCGACTAAACTAGTCGGTGGATTTATGTGCATACCAGATGAGGACCGGCTAGAAGGGCTTAAACTTTCCCTTTCTGTTATAGGCAATACAGAGGGGACATAATCATTGTCTTCAAACTTTTCAGAGGAGTATACTGTGCACTCAAACTGGCCGATTTTTTTGAACTAGCACAAATGCAAATCTCCAAAGACACAGATATAAACTGAAGACAAAGTACGCTAAGCTTGAAGTACGGACGAATTTCTTCTCTCGCCAGGTAATTGTTGATTGGAGCACACATCCTGAGTCAGTTGTTCTGGCGGAAAGCGTTCAGATATTTAAATGAAGACTTGATGACATTTTATATGATCGCCGTGTATGTACTTGATTAGAACAGATAAGGTAAAAACATACATCTACGTTGACATATATACGTTTACTTAGTCTGTCTGTAAATAGGGTTTTTAAGTGCTATGCCTTTCTCCCTTATATATACTGAAGTATATTATGACCATGGGTTCTATGTCGCTTATCTTAGAATTTCCGAAAAAAAATCCGGTCTTTTCACATGCTCTGAAATCAACCAGGATTTAATGAACTAAAAGATCGGGAATCTTGTGGTTTGCCTGTGTAACACACAGCCAAGCGCGGTTATTGCTTTTTATACCAAAGTTGTGTTCGAAAGGTCATTTTACCGTTCGATTTTCGATAAACATCGTCTCTCACTGAAGTTATGATTCACGTTTTCTTACCCCAGTCCTCGCGTGTTGCATCGCTGGGTGATCGATATATATCGTACCCGTAAACATTGCACATTTCAGTATTTTATGCTGATGATATGTAATTGCATTTCGAATAGTAATTTAACATCCCCAGAGTCATCAAATTCTTCCATCCTGACCTCCGTATTTTAGTGTGGACTTGTCATTAGGTCGAGGTCGAAGGCAGATGGAAGTGGAAATGTTCTTGTCGATATTCGATGGGTGGCATCATGAAGATTCCAAAATCAAAAGGCAGGAGCCGTAGAGTTATAGGACAGCATGCCTTGAGATGATTGCGTACAGGCGACTTAAAAGGTAGAAACAACAAACGTCCTCAACAGCTGTGTCAGTCTTTTAAGATTTTCGCTAGGGTGTGGATTGTGTGTCAGTTCCTGAGTTTTGTGCAGTTATGATCAATAGACGAAGGCAAAAATGCCAGTCGACGTCATTGGACCGGCGCGCCGAATTTTGAGGCACATGCGCAAGCAGTGGTTGAAGGACGTACTAGATAAACCGAAGATGACATGGACTGGTTATGCGCCGGCGACTGCAAGAGCAAACTGGCTGTGCAGAATCGGGGGGAGTGGGATAGTCTGCCTTACATTTCAACACAACTAATTAACAACAGTGAAAAGTTTGAATTGCATATGGTTAGGATAGTTCCCTGCTTGTAATATAATTCAGCATAACTCAGTATATGCGAGGGATATAGGCAGACTATTTGAAAATCCTATTTACAGATGGACGTATAAAAAAACATGCAGATATTTACATAGCAGTTATGCTGGTCATCGAGATCGTGTAAATGTTTAACCCTAAGGCATAAATTTGTCTAGTCCTCTTTTGGAGGTCTCGACGTTTTCCGCCAAGACAACGGAGTTCGGAAATTTGTTCCATCCTTCAACCAGTCGGTGGGAGAAGAATTTGGCCCGCAATTCGAGTTTGGCATATTTCGTCTTCAATTTGTATTGGTGCCCTCGAAGATTTGTCTTCCGCGCCAGTTCGAAGAAATCGTCAAACTTAAGAGCACAGTCTAGCCCTCGGATGATCCTGAATGTCATTATCATATTCCCTCTCTTTTGTCTATAAGAGAGAGAAAATATTTTTAGCCTTTCCAGGCGTCTCTAGTAAGGTAAGCCATTTAATCCGCCGACTAGCTTGGTCGCTCTTCGTTGTTTATTCTCCAGTAGGATGTAATCTTTTTTCGTACAGGCACACCATGCCTGAACACAATATTCCAACATTGGTCGAACGTATGCTCCACATACTCGGCTGAAATGTTCTTTGTCAAAATTGAGGAAGGATCTTCCAATCCCGCCTAGGATAGCCATAGCTTTCTCTGGTACTTTGGCGCAGTGAAAAGATTGTTTGGGTGTTGACGTCATCCACACACCGAGGTCTCTTAACTCGTTGGCTGATTCGAGTTGGTGACCTCCTATAAAGTACTAAGAATCAAATCTCAACGGCCTCCTGTTGTTCGATCGTAAACGCGTAAGTTGGCATTTGTTACGATTGAGGTTAAGGCACCACTCATCACACTACTGTTACAAGCGATTAAGATTGTTGAGATTCTTCCAGGTCCTATATTGATTTCCACAGATTGAGATCATCGGCAAACATTACGCGCTCGCAGTTCAAACAGTCCAGGCAGTCGTTCACATATACTAAGAACAGAATTGGACCCGAAAAAACTCCTGTGGACGGATGCCCATTCCGATTTGGCAATACCGATACATACACGCTGACATCTGCACGTAAGAAAATCGGTTAGGCATCTCAACCGATTTCCATTCACACCCACATGACGTAGTTTAAATATAAGTCGTGTGTATGGAAAACTGCCAAAGCCATTCTGAAGTCAATGTATGCGGCGTCGACTGATAAGCCCATGTCGATTAATTTCGTCTAGCTCTCCATGGATACTAGCAGATTAGTGAGATATGACGGTCCCCTTCGAAATCCATGCTGATGCGAATTTAGCAAGATGTTTTCTTCGAGGTGCCACATCCGCTCCGTTTTTATTGCCTTTTCCATTAGTTTGCAACAGATGCTTGTGAGATTCATTGGTCTGAAACTATTTGGGGCTGTTCTCTCTCCACCTTTATATATGGGCTTATATTTGCTTTCTTCAACTCGGTAGGCAGAGCCCCGGTCTCCATCGAAGTTCTGAAGATCGTGGATAACGGAGAGGCCAGTTGGTCGGAGAGTTCATTCAGTACTCTTGCGAACACGCCATCCGGACCAGGGGATTTAGTGGGCTGTAGTTAACTCAGAATCTTCCTTACCGTGTCTGTTGTGAAGTCCACCGTGCAAATTGTATTGTTTGATTTGTTATTTAGGGGGTAAACTCCTTCATCAAAAGCCGGCTCCTCGGTATACACAGACGTGAAGAAATTAGACAACAGGTTCGCCCTATCTGAGTTGCCAGACACCTCATTTCCCTAGAGATCTTCTAGACAGGGAATGCAGGCCCGGTTGCGTTTCGCCTTATTCACGTATCCAGAGAATTTTCTGGAATTTTGCGGAATATTTTCAATAATTTTTTACCAAAATTCTGCCCGTTCCCTCCTCAACAGATTCCGGCATACATTCCTCTGTTTTCTAAAGTTAATGAAATGCTCTGGTCGTTGATATCTGGCGTACTTTTTCCAAAGGTTCCTTTTTAATTTAAGGTTCTTCTTTATTTCTGACGTTATCCACTCTGGTCGGGAAGTGCACGGCTTCCTCTTACTTAGGCAACAGCTTTCTACCAAGTGCGGCATTACGTCCTTGAAGAAGAGCAATCGTTATCTGGGTCAGGTGCTTGTGCAGCATTGCAATTCACATTCAGTAACAGATTTTTCATTCGGGAAAATCCAACTTATCCGATTACGTTCGAGCAACAAGAGGCCGTTGAGATTTGATTCTTAGTACTTTATAGGAGGTCACCAACTCGAATCAGCCAACGAGTTAAGAGACCTCGGTGTGTGGATGACGTCAACACCCAAACAATCTTTTCACTGCGCCAAAGTACCAGAGAAAGCTATGGCTATCCTATGCGGGATTGGAAGATCCTTCCTCAATTTTGACAAGGAACATTTCAGCCAAGTATGTGGAGCATACGTTCGACCAATGTTGGAGTATTGTGTTCAGGCATGGTGTGCCTGTACGAAAAAAGATTACATCCTACTGGAGAATGAACATAAAGGAGGCACAGCTATTTATGTGTCAAATGAAATTGCGTGCTGTCAACGAGAAATATCCGATGGTGCGCCCCGAAATTTTGAAATAATTTCATGCAAGATATGCATCAAACAATTACCGACACTGAACCTGTGTGTTGTCTATCGGCCACCCAGCTCGAATGAAATCGCCGATATGGAATTACTTAGTGCACTGGAGCTGATATGTAAGCAGGAGAACTTACTACTTCTGGGTGACTTCAACGCTCCAGGAATAGAATGGAACATTCCCCTAACAAACGTCCCGTCCAAGTCATTTGACCACAAGCTACTACAACTCTCCCTGAATTAATACTTCATTCAGCACATAAAATTTGGAACAATAATGAGAGAAGGACAACGATCTAACTGTTTAGATCTCGTTTTCAGTAAAGAAGAAGGACTCATAAAGGAAGTGAATCCACAACCTCCACTCGGTTTAAGCGATCATATTGCTTTTACCTGCGTGTGCTCTCTCCTATCCAACCAACAACCAAAAATCAGGACGCGCAGAAATATTTGGAAGGGTGACTTTAACGCAATGAGACGCACTCTTTTGGAGGAAACCTGGTTGGTCAACACAGAAGATTCAGACGAATTTTGGCAGTAATTTCGCGGGATTATAAAGCGTCTGATTGATTCCCATTGTCCAATAAAACTGACAAGACCATGTATGCGACCGCCGTGGGTCAATCCGACGACAAAAAAGACCATGAAGAAGAAACAGAGACTCTGGAAAAAGTATTTGCAACTTCGAGATCCAAGGTCACTCGCCGAATATAAGGATCAGCGCAATAAATGCCGCAAAGAAAAACGGGTTGCTAGAACTTCTTTCGAGCGTCGACTGATAGCGGAATCCATTACATGTCCCAAGAAGTTTTACGGGTACATCCGCAGTAGGAGGAAACATAGGGACGAAATTGCGTGTATAAAGGATAGCCTCGGAAACTTATTAGTTGAAGGGTCACAGAAAGTGCGATTACTGTCTCAGTTTTTTCAATCGGTTTTTACGGAAGAGTCCCTAGAAGACAATCAGCAGTTTGAAATGGACCGAGACAGCCGGGAGCTTCAAATGCGCCAAGATATTGCCGTCATTAAAACCGTCGCCTTTTCCGTGGAAGAAGTCAGACGAGTCCTCAGTCAAATAAAACCTGATTAGTCTCCTGGACCCGACGGAATTAGCGGGCTGATATTAAAGGAGCTATCAAGGGAGCTGTCAAAGCCTCTTTCGACTCTCTTTGAGCTGTCAATGAGAACAGAAAGGCTGCCCTTACAGTGAAAGACAGCTAACCTCGTTCCATTGCATAAGGGAGGTATCAAGATGACAGCAAGCAGCTTTCGACCTATTAGCTTAACTTGCCTCCCTTGCAAAACGATGGAAGCTATAGTAAAGAACGCTATACAGCAATTTTGTGAAGAAAATAACCTCTTGCAGGATTTTCAACATGGCTTCAGGAGAGGACGTTCCTGCCTCTCAAATTTGCTAGCTTGTCTGGAAATCTGGACCAGGGCTCTAGAAGAGGGTTTTGAGGTCGATGTCGTGTACATCGATTTCCGCAAAGCTTTTGACACTGTCCCACACCAACGTCTTCTTCACAAATTGAGCGACATCGGCATCCGGGGAGATCTTCTGAACTGGATTAGGGCGTTTCTGGTTGGTCGGAAGCAACGTGTCTGTATCGGGGATGATATGTCAGAATGGGTGAATGTGACCAGTGGTGTGCCGCAAGGCTCAGTTCTGGGACCATTGCTCTTCATCCTTTATGTTAACGACGGCCTTCAGGAACTCGACTGCGGCAAAATAATGTTTGCAGACGACGTTAAGCTCTGGCAAGTCATTAAGGGTCCGAATGATCAGAGATCCCTTCAAGATAATCTGCACCGACTGCAAGCGTGGTCGAAGAAATGGCTTCTAGATTTCAATGTGGAGAAGTGTGCCGTCCATCATCTGCGTCCAACCAACTCTCATTCAAATGAGAGTCTGAGGACTTATCACCTGAAAGATATAAGGCTCCCCGCAGAATCTTCTCAGAAGGATCTCGGGGTGTGGATACAGAACAACCTGAAACCAACACTGCAGTGCCACAAGGCTCCAAAAAACGCCATGGGAGTGCTGCATGCAATAAAAAGGGCTTTCGTAAATTTTGCCCAAGACCTTTTTGGGAGAGTTTACGGCACATTTGTTCGGCCCCACCCAGAATATGGCATACAAGCATGGCGGCCATGGCTGGTAGAGGACCAGGAATGCCTCGAACGGGTACAACGGTGTGCAACAAAGCTGGTAAACGGTCCAAAAAGCCATTCCTACACAGACAGACTGAATTGCCTTAATTTATTCCCTCTGTGTTACAGGCAGCAAAGAGGTGATCTTATCCTCGTCTACAAGATAATACATGGCCTTGAGTATGGACTTAAATTTGAGGACATGTTTCAGTGACACCTTTCACCCAATCTTCGTGGTCACTCGATGAAGTTACGGACAACAATGTCCAGGCTGAATCTTCGTTCTGAATTTTTTACGCAGAGGGTAGTGGAGAAATGGAACAATCTCCCTCAGTCAGTCGTGGAGGCTACATCCCTGCAACTCTTCAAGAAATGCTTGGATGATTATTTGTGTCTCCTGTTTTCCCTCGACGGTCTGAATCTGAACTAATACCCCTGGTCCCCACAAATATTTTCTCTGAGACAATGCTACTCAAATGAACCAAGTACTGTTTTAATAGTGAATATTTTTTGTTCGTGTACAGTTATTTCTAACGAGCTGACATGTAATCAATAGGGTTTTCAAAGTCTTTGCCTATTATCCTTACCAAACAAACTGACATAAACTGAAAGAGCGACCAAGCTAGTCGGCGGATTAAATGGCTTACCTTACTAGAGACGCCTGGAAAGGCTAAAAATATTTTCTCTCTCTTATAGACAAAAGAGAGGGGATATGATAATGGCATTCAGGATCGTCTGAGGGCTAGACTGTGCTCTTAAGTTTGACGATTTCTTCGAACTGGCGTGGAAGACAAATCTTCGAGGGCACCAATACAAATTGAAGACGAAACATGCCAAACTCGAATTGCGGACCAAATTCTTCTCCCGCCGACTGGTTGAAGGATGGAACAAATTTCCGAACTCCGTTGTCTTGGCGGAAAACGTCGAGACCTCCAAAAGAGGACTAGACAAATTTATGCCTTAGGGTCAAACATTTACACGATCTCGATGACCAGCATAACTGCTATGTAAATATCTGCATGTTTTTTTATACGTCCATCTGTAAATAGGATTTTCAAATAGTCTGCCTTTATACCTCATATATAGTAAATTATACTGAATAATCCCTCTTCCATAGAGTTCTTTCCCCAGCAACTCGAATTTCGGATGCAGAAATATGACTATACATACGAACAAGAGCGCAGTAGTCACGTCGACCAAGTTGCGTGTGGGATTCCAATACAAGAATGCAACTATCATCCCTAATGTTGATGAGGTCTAAGCAACTGCACCGCTGTTAATTTCTGAATCGAGTGTCCACTGTAACATTTTGGGTAAGGAACTCATTTGTGATCAGTTGAATAAGTTTATGTTCGAAGGAGTTTTCTGATCGCGTGCAATGCATCAAATTCCACTCTATGTCTAGACAGTTAAAGTCACCAAGTAACCTTATGTGTTTACTTTGACAATTTTTTTTATCTCGTTGATGAGTGCATCGTCCACATCCGTCCGCTGGCCTGGCGGTCTGTAAACCAGGGCCATATGTAGGCCTGGATGGTTTGGCACATTCAAGTAACAACTGAGTATTTCACAATCAATGTTCCGAAATGGGGAATGCTCAACTCGGACGTAGTCGATGCCATTTCGTACAAATACCAAAATCCCTCACCTTTGTTCGATTCGGTCCATCCGGAGAAGCTGGAAAGCATTAAGCATAACTTCCGCGTCTTTTATCTGCGCATTTAACCATGCTCCTGTTAAAGCTATGAAGTTGTGTCGGAAATGGGCCACGGTGAGTTTGATTCATTCCAATTTGTTGTATAAACTCTGCACATTTGTGTACATCATTTTTATATTATTCGTTTGTTTAGATCTCTGAAAATTGTTTGCAAGTGCTTTTCACTGATAGTTACGACTTCATATTTCAGATGCTGTACCAGGTCCATTTGTCGATTCTGAATTTACTGAACTTTGTCGGAACCGAGCGCCGGTGCTTTTACCGTCAAGGCCACCGGGTTCTTGGATTTCAGCAGATCGTGCTTCACCCTCTCTTTCGGGCTGCCACTAGGTGCTTCAGGAACTCCTTGCACTACCACACAACGTGATATCTCGGGGAGAAAACTGGTGGTTAAATCCTGCCCTCTTTTGCTGGCGATATATTGAGTCTCAGATTCTAGGACTGCCTTTATGGCTGTATCCAGAACATTTGCTAAGTCGCTCGCGTCCGTGATATATTCTGTAACGGGTACTCCTTTTATAAGAGCCTTTTACTTGTGACTGAGTCTAGCGCCCGTTGTTGTCGCACATCTTTTGACTGACTGAGCGTTCTTTTCCAGTTTAGACGTTTCGCTATTTCCAGATGAACTAGCTATTGGCCTAGCGAAACTCAGATCCGTGTACGATTCATTCATCTTCCTGTTGATATCACTTCCTTCTATGTTTCAGTGTTATTCGTTGAAAAAGCTAACCTCGGTTTCTTTCGAAGCCTCCTCTTAAATATTCTGGCTTGGTTTCGGCCCGCAAGTTGTTCCGATATCTTTATTGTTCAATATAGTTGGGAGCCTCCGGCGGTCCTTCGTAGGCCTTACATCAAGTTTTATGGGCATTTCTCCAAATAACATTATTAAGTTTACAAGTTTCAAACGGTGTTCTTAAAGGTATGAGACGAATATTCAACCAGAGCTGAGATATGAGGCAAATGACTCAGCCTTTCGTAAGTTTTCGGGATTTCTCAGTGCTTTTGCAGAGAGGCGACTGGACAAAGATAGGTTATCCCGCACAAGTCCTGGTGTAAGTGTCCGCGAAGACAATTCGGAGTCTTAATACCCACGAGCCGTGAGGAAGTCCAGTAGATAGAAATCCCGATGAAAGTGAAATGCTCCGAGGTCGAAAATTTCAAACCAAATGTCTAAAACTGATAAAAATGCAGCACACATTGTTTTCAAATGGCGGGGGTAGATGAAAACGTCAGTTCAAATCTCAGTTCTTGGTTCACTCGTAGGTCCGGCCCATGCACCAGAGCCAATCTATGACCATTCGAAATGTTGGCTCACCCACGTCCATTCTCTGAAAACAAATAATGAGAAGTGGTTCGCTTGTGCGATTAATTTCACAGGTTAATCTATGCAACGAACGTATTTCAAACACTTGCGCTTATTGCTTAGCTTAATAAGTGGTTGCTAGTAAACTGCGAAGCTAAATGGTTCCTGATACTTAAGAATGCGAGACACTTGCTTAGTAAATTTAGTGCAATACACGCTGCTATTGGTTCTCTTCCTACATACTATTCCGCTGTATTTTTTCAAAGAAACTTCCGACTTGCAACTTTGCTACGCTTAGACCGAATTTCGCTGTTTTCAGCTTTGTGGCCGACTTTCCAAGTCTGGGACAGGACTGCGGGCAACAGGCAGCATTAAATCCGTAGAGCTTCTGCTAGTGCATTACTGAAGCCAGCGTGTTCTCATATTATAACGGAATCGCCAGGCCGCATTCGACTGTACTAGTGCGACTGGTTTTCTGAAATGGGTCCATGGAGTACTGTGTTATGATTATTGACCTTGCAAAAGGAGTGCGGTTATCTGCGTAAGTCACAGTCCAAACGAGTGCCTGGGAGTTTGAACAAATACCGGAAATATCAACAATGCAAATTTTGCTACTAAAGTTGGCAAACCCACAAAAATGCTGTTATTAATGCTTTTCTAAAAGAGCGTCAATGTGTATATTCATAGTTCTCAGAGAATGTGCACCAATTTAGACTACTACTACTACTACTACTACTACTACTACTACTACTACTACTACTACTACTACTACTACTACTACTACTACTACTACTACTACTACTACTACTACTACTACTACTACTACTACTACTACTACTACTACTACTACTACTACTACTACTACTACTACTAATAATAATAATAATAATAATAATAATAATAATGACCGCACCATAAATAACGGTTAAGGCAAGGGACCACAATGTAATCGCGGATATAATAGCACCTGCATTGAGTATAATATGAGAAAACACTTAGCCTACTGATCTACTAACTGCTTTTTGAGCGAGCGCGCAAGATCCATGGTCAAGTAACTTTTATGGCAAATGTGGAGACAATTTCTAAGCAAGGAAATATGCTCTAGGGGAAGCAAGTCATAAGACCCGGACCGCGACTTAAAAGTTTTCCCACTGTTTTACTTGAAAAACACAGAGAAACAACTGATACTGCATCATGCGAAGCCTATATTTAGGGGACGCACATGGAAAGAGATTTTCTTTCTGACACCTGTGCCCCACCACTATATTTGCCCCTACGGTTGACAACTTACTATTTGTTAGATTGCCACCGTTAATTTCCATAGACGTATACTGAGTTAGCTTAGCTGATTTTTGGGTCCCAAACTAATAATAACAGGAATCCTACCAACTATTCAGGAAACAGTAGATGCGGTGACTTCGCTCACGTGGAGATTGGCGGCGGCTGTTTTGGATAGCCGACGTTTGGTTGAGGATGGTTAGGCCCTTTTGTTCACGCGACATTTTAAGGGTAATTTCGTGCATTTGTGATGCCGATTGTCAAACAGTGTATTTGTCATTTAAGATCGCGTGCTGCTTTTCCTCCCGGATCATTGTTTTCAGTGACTAGGAGCACACCGTTGCTGGCTTCCAGGTAGGTATGGTTGTTTAATTAGAATTTAGATGAAGTTAGACGTTCGTTTCGAAACTTTTCAAATCGTGACACTTAAAAAGGTTGCCTCAAGCTAGTGCTAGGGTTTAGGTTTAAACTTACGACAGCTGTCCCAAGTATACTTGGGACAGCTGTCGTAAGTTTAGCTTCCTATAGGAAGCTAAAAGTTGTCCATCTGTCTACCCACGCATTATTTTTCAACAAATTGATAAGCCTGTTATTTTAAGGAGTTTGGAAGACTAGATGTGCCTCGCCGCAAAGCATCTTATTGACATACTTTCATAGTATCATTCAAATATCCCATATGAGAGGATAGTTACAATTTCAGGCTCCTCTGGAGTTTCATAATTGATGTATTTTACTTTCAGCTGAGACGCACACCGAGAGCTATACTCACCCCACACAAAAACTATATTAATATTATTGTCCGGACACTAAATCGCAGTATGCAACGGTTAACAGTCAATTTCATTTAAAACCTCACTGAATTTTCTCCCTCGAGCTCCACCACCGTTTCTTATTTCAGCACATTCCTCACTTACTAGCTACTACAGGCTGTGCAAGTCATCTTACGCTAGCGAAACGAAAATAGCATTGAACAGCTGTCAGTTCCTGTCTGCCTGTAACTCAAATGGTTTCTCCTTTTGTATGGGACTGTGCACCCACGTGTTTTTCAGGTCATCACATGGATCTTACCAAGATTCAGACAACCGCCCGCAAGAAAACTCTTTGTTTCGCAGTTTAATTGGTCTAAGCGTTATCATTGGTGGGACTTCTGCTGTGGTCTACTTCAATAAAACTGCCCGGAATTATGCGACGGAGAAATATCCGCAGTTAAACGACTACTTTGCGAAAGTCGATACCCTTCTTGCCCAGTGGCAGTCAAAGAGACCGAACTTCGAACTTCCGCAGTGGCCAAAGTCGGCAGTCATTGATGACTTCTCCAAAACATCGTAAGCCTTCCTTAATGCTAAACGAACGTCGACTCGCAGTGCGCTGTAGTGTTTTGGCATTAAGCAATTTCTTTTTGTGGTAGGTACAACTGATTTTTCAGTTAAGACATATTGGTTGTCAACGAAACGTAGGACGTCCGTGTGCGGACCGTCATTGATAACCTGGTTTATCTTCTTTCATGATTTTCGTTGGTTTTCCCCATGGACGTACTTCTGCTTACACTTAAACGGTGATGCAATTCAGTTGAAAACCGTTCTGGCTGTTTCACACGACATTCCTTTTTTCGTTTTCTCATTTGCCCTCCTACACCGAAAGTTTTTTTCTTTTTTAGCTCGCCAGACGTAAGCATATCAGTAAGTTGGCAATATTATATGTATCAGTCGGAGTGTA
>CACRXP010000530.1:405633-459032 GCA_902702965.1 Spirometra erinaceieuropaei | reverse complement strand
ACGCGTTTTTTGCGCTGCCTTTGCTGTTGCTGATACATTAGAAAATTTAGTGTTAAGTACTCCCCTCTATTGCACTCGGTTAAACAGTCTGGCTGGGCGGGAAAATTTAACGAACAAGACAAATGGCAAGGGCACAAATAATCAAGAAATCCTTGTTACTGTCACATTGCAAGCGGATAAAGGCCATAGGTGGAAAATATGTCTGAACTAGTCGAAAGGCATTAAAAGAACACTAGATACACATAGCACACACCACTACCTTACGAACGCAGCTTGTACACCATAAGGGCAGGATTGGCCAACTCGATAGAAAGGTTTTGTCTACAAAACCCCGTGTGCTAGTTGTGATGCGGTCTCTTGTGGCTAAACTGGGAAATCTGTCTCAACCCTAATACATGAACACCAGTTGGCGGTGAAAAGACGCGAACATATATCCAAATTGGCCATGCACACATTGGACACTTGGCAAAAATTTGCGTGGGAGAACACTCGTATTGTTGACTCCTGCCCAATGGGGAAAGGTTGCGAATTCATGGAAGCAATGCACTCAGATGGGAAATGCATCAGTTGGCATGTTGATCTAGCTGCCGCATACAGAATCGCTAAGGAAACATTTAAAAGTGACGCAATCAGTCCCGAAGAGGTGGCGAAATGCAATTAACACACATTGACACAAATGTTGACTAATCGGGGAATCTTTTGTTAGACTCAGTTAAGAAGTTAATTGTTTTTATACACCCGTAGTTTGACGATGAGCTGGGAAACCAGCCTTGAAGATTTACAAAATAAAATCTCCAGTTACCCAAACAATTCCCTCCTCCAAAATATATATATGGCAAACGTATTATACCGTACTCTCGACATAGGTACTAACGAAGAACCCGGAAACCGCATAGGGGACGCTGGGGACTTAGTGAAGTTCCAAACCCCTTGCAGCTGTGTCACGCAGCGGAAAAATGTCGGTGAAAAACGTGTCTGGGCTTTTAGTTAGTACTTATGTCGGGACTACGGTATAATACGTTTGCCATATACCTTTCATACTACTCGTAGTACTACTTGTTTGTGGAATGGACATTGCGTGGTTACTCCACAGTGGTTGATTATCTTCGACTCAGCTGTTCATTGAAATTTCGGGTCTGACCCCAAAAAGTCATGTCCCGGCGATTCGACTCCATGTCCCACACTGAATAATTTCAGAAATTATTCAGTGCAAGACATGAATTCTTAGGGTTAGACGCGAGATTTCAATCAACATTGGAGTCGAGGACAACCGACTACTGTGGAACAACCACGTAATGCCCATTCTAAAAACAAACAGTACTACAAATAGTATGAAATCGCTGGGGAAACTACGAGGAATCAAACCCCTCACTGCTGTGCCACGCAGTGGTAGAATATCGGCGAAACACGTATCTGGGCTTTTAGCTAGAGTCTATGTCGGCAGTACGGTATAATATCTTTAATATATCTATATATACATATAGATTTGGAAGAAGGTAAAGAGATCTCTGGGAGGATGGTTTATTCATCTGAAGTTTCACACTCATACTGGAGCGCATCATCGGAGATATACTAAAAGAGGGAATACAAGGTTTAAATATGTCTTTAATACTCACTACTGATAGGTCCATTGTTCTCTTTTTTCATTGGCCTCCCTTTCTCGTCTAAGTAATGTCGTACGGCCTCGTATGACGCCGGTAAGTCGATCCTACGGTTGATGGAGTTGGCGTTGGATTGTCGGGCTTCGATTATCTCTCTCGCCATTTTGCTCTGAGCTCGGTCGATTACTTCGGCCTTGTCGAAACCAAATTGATGGTTATTTTCGAGAATATGCATAGCATTACCGACGTATGTTGAAGTCTGTCGACAGGAGAAGGATTCCCAATGACGTGTTGAATTAAGCGCTTCGCGCCCGAATGATAGAGAACACGCGCGGCCCAGGTAATTGAATAGAAGAAGACGGGAAGGCGATCGCTAGGACCAACTGTTTATTTATCCGACGTTTCGAACTCTCATGCGAGCCCATCGTCAAGGAATGAAAAACTGTACAACTCATCGTATATTTAGCTCACCTCTGCCGGGGGGAGTGATATCACTTTTCACTTCCATCCCACAGCATCTCGCGGTTGAAACCCTGCAAACTTTGTTGAAAGAACATTATGACGAAACGGACAAAAAACTCAAGATAAAACACCTTTTTGATCTTCTGAAGCACTGCTTGAAGACTTTCTTCACCTTCAACGGAGCTGTGTACGAACAAGTTAAAGGTTCACCCATGGGGTCACCGTTATCCAGCTTGATTGCTGAGGCAGTGTTACAGCGACTGGAGGCACTGGCTTTCGACCACTATCGGCCACGACTGTGGGTACGGTATGTCGATGACACATTTGTGATCATCAGTCGGGACAAGATTGGGGAATTCACGCAACACCTCAACTCGATCTTCCCAGACATCCAGTTCACGATGGTGGAAGAAAAATATTTTGCCATTTCTGGACGTACTAGTTCAGAAAAAAGGTGATGGTGCACTAAAAACAACGGTTTACCGGAAGGCAACGAATACCTTCCGTATTCTAAGCTCTCTTAGCAACCACCCTCTCTCGCATAAACGCAGTTGCGTGAGAACACTCTACCGGTGTGTAGAAACCCATTGCACCGAGCCAGCCGACAAGAAGGCTGAGGTCCAGTTCCTGTGGAAACTCTTCACAGCGAACGGCTACCCTGGGAATTTTGTCGAAAAGTGCAGGCGAGAAACCCGGGAAGACAACCGAAGGGACAACCAAAACCGAAATGTTGGCACGCAGTGCCGTACATAGCCGGTGTGTCAGAAGAATTCGCTAGACTGATGAGCGAATTTGGGATTGGTGTCGTTCACAGACCTGAGGCAACAATACGCCAGCAGCTCATGCACCCTAAGGACCCGATCCCCATCAATCGAAAATCGGAGGTCATTTACCGGATAGACTGCAGTTGTGGTCAAGCCAATTATGTTGGTGAAACCGGCAAACAGATACGCACGAGATTGCGCGAACACGAGTTGGCTGTGAAACGGAAAGATAAACTCACCTTGGTAACCGCCCACGCCTCCACGCCAGGACACGACTTCGACTTTCAGTGCGTGAGAATATTGGGCCAGTCGGACGACCGAGTTGCTCGCCTGCTGCAGGAAGCATGGCATTCAACCGAGGACTCGATTAATCGATACATCGATCTGCCAATCGCTTATCAAGCACTGCGTGAGCAAGTCAGCAGCGCACCTAAAGGTCACCCCCGGCAGAGGTGAGTTAAATATACGATGAGTTGTACCGGTTTTCATGCCTTGACGATGGGCTCGCGTGAGAGTTCGAAACGTCGGATAAATAAACAATTGATCCCAGCGATCGCCTTCCCACCTTCTTCTATATATATGTATGTGCAACACGGTTAATATCAGACAAAAAATCAATTTCCGAGTGCGTTTATTTTTGTTTAGTAGAACTCTTGAGGGTAGATTAGTCTTCTCGCAAAAAAACACGCTCAGATATGCCACTTAAGTCTAGGACAGTTATTGGCATAGAAAATTGCCGGAGTATAGCGCAACGTACATTCCCGCTCAAATTGACAAACATTTTGCTTCATAAAATTGTGTATACATGTTTTCTATACAAGAAAATCGTATTTTCTTGAAGGGGTTGGATGAGTGTACAAAATGCGCAAGGTTTACGTTCGCTCATCAAGTTTCGTGGGTCAGGCCACCTGCCGTACATATTGAAATTACGCTCACCGATCGGGTTTTGGGGTATGCTCGCCTTGTTATATTTTGAGGTTTATTCTAGAGCTCACTAAGGCCTTCGCCTGGCGACCATCATTTTATGCTTAAAGGAGCATCAATAGAGACAATAGAGACTGGAATGGCCACTTCCAGTTTATTAGGCGTCATCGGCTTGCCATACCCAACTCCAGGTTCGGGCGCCTGGGATTTGAACTCTGAATCTTTGGTCACTAAGTCAGATGTTTTATTTTCGAGCCTATTTTGTGTCTGGAAGTGATCCCTTCTGCGAGGGTTGCCGGCGGGATTGAGAATTCCCGAGCATATGCGCTGCTTCCACCAATGAGTGTTTTTATCTATCTAGCTCACTTCTTTCGCGCGTAGTTAATTTGAAGTTTTACCTCATAAAAAGCGCGACTAGAGTTGCTCTAACATTTGCATGGCTTATGCCTGCGCTCTTCCTCTCTAAACTATTCAGTGTAAGCACCACCCGTCAGTTTCGATGTCATGTCAGTTGTGGAGACGTTCATTTTCTCGAATGATTCCATCGAGACTGCAACTTTAAGAAGGAATTTGTGCGATGCGCTGTCGCTCTTAATTTATTTTTTTCTTGAGTCCGCTAAATTCTCATGAATGGGCCGCGCATGCGCCCAAGTCTTATCAGACCAAATTGCAACCCAGTTATACTCACCGCAAATTCGTTATGCTGATTCCTTGTATTTGCTCAGTTCGGGGACTTTTTGTTTATATCTGGTACAAACAGTTTGGCAGAACAGTCGTCCGCGTGAATGAAGAGCTTTCTTTGCAGTGACCTCATTTCCCAACGCACCCAATCACTTTTTGTTTGCCAACGTCCTGTCTTACGCGCATGGGTCTGCCAGACTTTTCCCTTGACGATTGTGTGCGTGTGTGTGTGCAGACTAGAATGACTGAGGTGGAAATACCAAACGCTTTTTTTATAATTCACCATTTTAGAAGCATGCGCGACCTACGCCCTCAGAGCGAATATGCCCTCGCTCCCAGTACGAGTGACGATGGGCGCAGAAGTCCGTGAGAAAAATTTACAGCAGCAACTCGTTTGACATGAGTCAGGAGTTTGGGCCTCAGGCTTTAGCAACCCAAATGCTTAATTCTCATGTTCGCCGTGCTCACAGAAAATATGACTTACTGCCAACAGACTATAAATGTTGACCGTAGTCTTACAGTCTTATCAAAGTGGATGTTCACTTCATCCGTAAAACATGGGAATAGGATCTCTCCGTACTACAGGTGGCCTTGTGCTAAATTCGCCTGGTACATATCCTGTGTTTCTCACCTCTAAACTCAACCCGACTCCACCGTAACCTAGCCTTCGCCCTCATCCTAATTTCCATGAAATTTAGCGCAAGGCTATCTCTATTGTGGGAAGGGGAGTTTTATATCCGTGTCCTGCCGACATTCCATCCACGGACCACAGATACGCAAAATGTAAAAAAGTTTGTGTTACTCTGTCCTGCAACGCCTTCAAGGGATGCAGGTTTAAGTCCAACGATGATACGAATGCAAATATTTAAGAAGTCAATTTTAGCAAACGTATGCTTCTGATTGTTCATCATCAGACCAGCACAGTGATATAGGGGAGGGTAGAGTGAAAAAAGTTTCAGTAGGTAATAAACAGTAAGTATGGGGAAGGGGGGTCGAGGACTTTCAGGGGTCAGGGGTTATGGCAGGGCTTGAAGAGGGAGGAGGTAGGTGTCTCTATTTCGTTGCTGTGACGCGGCGTCAGAGGAGGAGCGAACACGCATGCTGGGTTCATCTTTGGCCCGGGGAGCCGTAGAGCCTGTATAAAGGCTTTATGCGATCATAAGGTTGGGTTTGCTAACAACGTGGCGACTCAGCACGACCGAAAAAAGACTAGAAAGACGTGGCCACTGTCTCCGCCGCAGTAATTGACCGCTGACACAGGAACTTTGGAGCGCTTTGCCGGCACTTTGATTGGTTGACGTCTTCCAGGTGGCCGCTGTCCAGCAAGTGAGTCACAATTGCGCTAGAGATGGACTTTTCTGTATCTTAATTCAGCAAGGCAAGATGGTGTTCTCGCTTCCGCTTGGATATTCGCCTAGTTGCTCGACCAATATAACCTGTCCCACTCGAGCAAGCGAAAGCGTAGATGCACATTGAAGAGGCCTGAAAGGGCAGCCTATTTTTACCTTCAAAGCGAGGAAGTGGAGTGCCTAAGAAAACCAGTCGTCTTAGCTGCTGGGTAAGTGCACACGATGGCAGCGTCCAAACGACGATGTAGAAGTATGCTCGCCAGATTCCTTCGAAAAGGCAGTATGAAGAATAACTTCTCGATCGTTGGCACGTACGATTTTGGAGAACGTTCCTCCACATATTTAGTGATAGGCTTTTCGGGAAAGCAGTTTCCTCGCAGTGTTTTGCATAAAGGTGAGTTTAATGCATATTCTACGAGCTCGCTTGGTGAGGCAGCAGATTAAGCTTCGTTTCTGACTCGGCGGGACAAAACTGTAGAAATCTGTGTATTGCCCCGTCCAGGTTTTCTTACGAAATATACTTCTACGAATTGCACCACCGGGCGTTCTATTAAGTAGGATGCGCAGAAAGGGGAGGCATTCACGAAAATAATTTTTGTCGTTGACTGATAGCTTATTGCCGGTGTGGAATATCGAACTTAATTGGCATTACTGCCACGGATAACGGGCGAGATCTGGCCTACTCTTCGAGCGAATTTGCTGTGAGAGCAGTTCTTGTGACAACATGGGCGCCGCCCCACGCCTCTTGCCTCTTTTACCTTGGATAAGGATACCTGGTCAGTTCATTTGCATAATGCTACGTTCTAGGCCTTGCCTGGATATACTTACAGATGGTGGTGACGGCTATGTTTCTACAGATCACTGGCGGTTTTTACAATTCCTCAAAACGTGTCCTTTGTTTCCCCACATTTGGTCAAAAGTCGGGTTTAAAAAGCAGAAGGTCAGTAGTGCCAGCAGCACGATGTCACATATTTCAGATTGGGCAATTTTTCCCTGCCGTCTTCTGCGCCTGTTGTCTTTTTCTCATCAACCTTGTTTCCTGGCATCCACCCAACTGAATATATCGCCATTTTCCTTCTGTTCCATAACCTAGGGTAACCCTCGGCAGTCCAGTCGGTACGCTCTCGGGACTTTCATTTCAACTCTGAAGAAACAGGACTTGACTAAGGACATGGCCAACTGGCTGCTGAACCATTAAGGAAACTTTTTAAATCATTCGTTTTCGCTTCATTATTTTTTGTCCAAATTATCTGTTGAAAATGTTTGCGTATGAAAGAATTGGACTGCATCTTATCTCACTGTCTTTTTTCCAAAATAATGGAAAACTGAAACTGAAACTTTTGACATTGTGGCTTTTATGTGTGAAACTCGGCACGACTGACTCTACTTCAATTGCCATTGATATGATCCTGGTAATGAATTATTTCTTTCATAAGGTCCACATGATTTCGATCTCGACAGCTTTGGCGTTCAGTTGTGGAATTTAATCTCCTAAATGATGAAGCATGTATCCAGCGCGCAGAATCGGGAATGACGGTAAATAGTACTTTTCACCCAGCTTTCCGTATGCTCAATTTCTTCCCGGGCAATCATTTGCCCTGAACTCGGCGCAAAACCTAGTTTCCTACCCAGCTGTTCGTGCTTTTGATTGTAAATTCCAGCTTTGTGACCATGGCTACAGATTACTGTGGAGAGGAGCATCAGTTGGTGCCCTCGCAGTTCTTCAAAGGCACCGTCCTATATGCAAAGATCTTCATAAAATATACCAGAACCCAAACGGTGACTTCGTCTACATAACCATTTTTGTACAATTTCATGGGAATGATGCATATAGCCACACTAGGTCTTTCCCTTCATCATGAAATCTGAAGTGTTGTAACCAGTATGTATGACGACGTTTTCCGAGCAAATTTCACCCTCCTGATTGAAATCTGCAAACATTGCAGCTTCTTCTAGCAGCATAGGTAGCCGATGAGATAATCGGACATTTCTCCACGTAAGCACACTTTTTATAAACGCTTTTGGGGGCTTTTTGTCATAAGCGTTATTTTCGGACAGTGCTTTACAACAATCCGATGTAAGTATTGAACATTTTGATGGACGGGGGACGGGTTTTTACCTCAGGTTAGGTATCTGTTTGACGTTTAATGAACTGAACGTGGTGAGGTAAGGAGAGGGGTGTGCTTTGGAGGGCTCGACTTTCGACTTATCGATAGACAGTGGGTCGAAAACAGCACGAAATGCTCGCCTTCCATCCTGCGATCAAGCCAAAACTATGGCCGCTGCCTTCATCTTGCTCGCAGTTCTTCATTTTAATCCAAAATGAACGGCGCCCAGAGTGAACACCAAGTTAAATGGCTCATTCCTACCGATGTGAGCATCTCAAGGTCATACCGCCTGCTGCCCATCTAAGCATTCAGCGTTAAACACAGTTCATTCGTCTTAACATATTATTAGCAATGGTTAGCTAACTTACTCAAACCAACCCTGGCCAACTAGACCATTTTTTGATTAAAAAAAACTAAGAAAAAAATACGGAAACTTACAGCCAGAAAATTTATGTCGCCTGACTTAGACAAACAACTGACCTTAAGATTTCGCGTTGGATACCAATGAAAGTCTCCTACTTTTTAAGACTGCGTTTATGTCCGCCCTGTCTATCCCTCATACGGCTCCGAGGCTAATTTCGAGTTCAGCTACAGGATACACGACCGGAATACCTCGCGCTGGTCTGTGTTATTCCCTTGAATGGGGTCTTTTCTTATGACATTAAAAATAACCAAATGACGGAATTTGAAGGAACGACCTTCCAGTCGAGACGCTACAGGGATGCCAAAGGAACAAATTATCAGTTGCAAATTTAGTATACTATGTAGCACTTGTTGACGATTTCCATTGTCAGCATTTTGTTAAAGCGACATCATACGGGAGTTGCGTTCGCCAATTTGTTCTGGTTAGAGGACGGAGTTGGGCATACAATCTTTTCATTGAAACTGTGTTTAGAGCTCTCTCGGACTGGCGCGTGGCGACGATCAGTTAACCGTCGAGAAGTGTTACTCGCAAGGACATGGATGCGCGGATGGCCACTTCTGCAGACTGGGTGGGACCGACTTATTTGAACGTCTAAACAAGACATGAGAACAGGGACCGCCTGCAATACTGGTGGCTATGAGCCAACTTCCGGTGGAATTAGGGTCAGGTTTAAGGTAGGAGTTGGGGTTCAGTTAATATTAGGTTTAAAGTTAGATTTAAGGCTATCAGTAACGCAAGCCAGAATCAAGTTTAGGATTAAGGTGGGGGCCGGTGTTAACTGCAGAGTTTAGGATTAGGGCCAAGGTTATAGCAACGGTCTAGCTTTATATTAGGGCTATTGTTGGGGTTGGGATACGGAAATATTTGATCCTTACTGAAATTATGCGCAGATTCACCTTTACTACTTAGACAGGGCGTTCCTACTTCCATGTCCTGTTTAGATGTCTGCATAAGTCGGTCCCGCTGTGGACCGGTTAAAATGCCGTTAGCCTTTAAATTGTTAATGCCCAAACATAAGTAAATCCACTTAGCCTCAGCAAGCAAATGGATTTTTACATGCCACTTAGCTACTGCAAGTTGTCGAGACAAAATTTCCCTGCAAGTTCCACAAAAGCTATTGCTCGGCAGCCTCCCCGGTCTTCTTGATGAAATGAAGATTACTAATGCTGATTTCAGGGTGCCTACTATGATACCATGTTTTTCAGGTATTTTGCTACAGGGAATATACCTCTACTCCCCTGGTGGATTGTGTTTGTACTATTATAAAGCTTGTGAGCCTCGTCCTTCGTCGCTTAAATAAGTAGTTCTCATGAAATATAACAATCCGGTGTGACAGGTGTAAAGTCCATGCCATGATAATCGTTCACTGTGATAGGAAAATAACCCGAAATTTCGATTCAGCTGCCATGTCTCCCAAATCTGGAGTGAATAACGAGGGTATTTTCGCAGTGAAGCGATCACTATTGAGTGCCGTGGACACCTGATTAAAAATTGGACCTCTGTGCCAAAGATTTAATTTCTTCACCGGAACCTGATATTTACTAGCCACAGCAACATTAATTTAGTCTGGCGACTTAATTTTGTAGGCCATTAGGAACAGAAGAAGGGGTGAAGGTTAAATGAACAGTTCTAAGGAACTGAATACGACCTTATTTCCCTAATATCGCAGTCGTTATCACATAAGAAATTTTTTTAGGTAAGCTTGGATGAATATTGCTTAAGGAATGTGTTGCACTACTGGGGACATTTCTGGTATGCCCATCATTTCAGTTTTACGCGCCGTTATCACGATGATTGCATAGCCGTGCCAGGTGTATAGAGAAAGGTTGACGCCCTTATTGCCCGAATTGAATAGTTTAGGGCCATGTTAACATTTGGTTGCTGTAGTGCAACTAATGGGATGCTGTTTTACATTAGCAAATATGAGTATTCCTCTCACAGTGGCGCGAATTAGTTGATCCTTTAGTTCTTTGTGGACGGGCTAGTTACGAGCGTTTGTGAATAGCTGAAGACTTGTCATCCATAACTATCGCTTTGAAACGACTTGTTTAAACAGGGAAAAGACGGATATAGCTGGTGAAGGTTATAGAATGGACAAGCTGATTGTAGACGAATGTCTGGATTGCTTGAAAGTGATTCTTTTATTAATCATCGGTTTCATCGAGCCGATATCTTAACAAGAAATGGTACACAGGTTACATTTTCTGCAGCCCTATCTTAAAGTAAATAGAACTGCATATGTGAATGCCCTGGAGTTGCACAGAAAAGCCGAAATTACCAAACTTCACTAACAATGAAATTACATAATAATGACCGATCATGTTCGCATTTTCGAATGCCGTTTTTGCTTCACTCTCCTATATTCTAGGGTACTCTGTGATTTTTTTACTTTAAAAGGTTTCACTTCGGCTCGTTTTATGGATAAACAACACACAGTTGTAGCAATTTTTCTAGGAATTTCTCTCATCGAAACAGTCTAATTGGTTATGAATCACCTACTTACATTAAGTCAGTAGGCGTCTTTGATGATATAAATAGCTATATGCTGAGGTCTCGAAGCTAATTACCGTGTAGAAGACCGTGCACTTTCGAATTTTAAAACATTTTCTGGAGTAATTAACTTCTCTGTTTTTACTTTTACTTCGCTATACGCAGCCTTAGTTGGAGCAACCTCATTTTGTCCTGGAACCCTGTAGGAAAGTTGGCAACTGCGAAGTACTGCGACTACTCTCTAGTTCTATTATTCATACCTTACTCCAACTGGGGGTAACGAATTAAAGGGGGTTTCCTTTGCCGAAAATGTTTTCATTTATTCGCCATTCATCACCATTTACTTTTCTGAACATTTTGCCTGCAAATGATCGCTTCTTTACATCATCGGATCAATCTTTTCCAGATTTTCAGAAATGTTGTGCATAACAAATCAAGAAAAACTAACTTTTATGTTCGCAGCCGTTTTGCCTCAACTAGATCTCCACCAACTACCTCACTTTCGCCACATCGTCAACAACTAAATTGCTTGCTCTCTCTAGATGCAAGCTACAAGTCCTAGAAGCGTTTTGGTATCCTGGTTACATTCTCTTTATTTTAACTTCAAGGGAAGTTCCTCGAATCCTGCCAATTCTTCAGTGATGACTGCCACTTCCATAAGTCAGTCATTTTTGAAGTGGGAACCAATAAAGGTGCCGTCAGTAAACTAAACTGGGTGAATTCTTCGCCATACTGGCTGGCCAGTTTGACAAAAAGCCTGACTGAGAGGGTGCGCACAGATGGGGCAAGCACCTTTGATACAAAGTAAATACACTCGGAGACATATCTCTTAAAATAAGCCCAAATTAACGCAAAATCTATAATAAACCGAAAAGACTCCAGTGTATATAACTCAACCCCAAATTGATAATAAACGAATCCAATCTTGATGAAAATATAATAGTAATGTTCTAAACAATAGTGTGTCGGTTAGAAATACCAATGATCTTAAGAAAAGCGACAATACCGAAGACGCGAAGATTTGTTCTAAGTTAATAAAGTCATTTTTAGTATTATTTATAGCTTATCTGTACAAGCAACTGAGTAAACAAAACATCAAAAGTTGAATTACATTTTAGAATGGTCCGTTTGTGGAGTTTGCATTTAAATATCCTGTAAGATTTAGTGTGAATGTGGCAGTGAGTCAACTACTGACAGTTTGCGCATAAGTTCTAAAACGATGGCACAAGACTTTGCATTGCTTGAGATGTGGGTTACTAACGTAAAGAATGCTTTACATGATTTTGATGATAGGGACACCAGAGGCGCAAAAATTTTCTTGAGAGCACCTGTTAACAGAGCGGTTAGTGACTAAGAAATTGGAACAGGATTAGCGAATGCTGTTGCACGCGTGCCATTTTTTATCTATCAAAAGAGATTTTCTGCCGTAAAATTACAGTTTTTGGCGACTGCAGTCCGTTAGCTAAAAGGTGCCTTTGAGAAGTCAGTGAAAGTTCTTCGTTTTCGAGGTTCTCGGTCAGCCGCTACAAAGGATAGGTTCTGTAGTTTTTGTTTATTATAGCCTTTAAAATAAAAGATATCTTGAAGGCATTTACTTAGGCATTGAGTTCTCGCACGTCCTGTTTATACAGATGACGGTTTGACTGATGTATGCTGACTCCATTAAGTGTGAAACTTCAGCGCCAAAAAAAATAAACGTCCTCAACAAAGGCCTGTGATGACCATGTTCTTGGTTGATCGAAAAACGTACCAGACGAATACCTACGAGGCAAAACGTTTCAGGTGACCAAAAATGATCGCCAAGTTTGCCATCCCCAAGTTCCATATATTGAGCCACCTACTGTATAGCAAAATCCAATTGTCATATAGGGAGAAGCGTTTCGGAATTTCCTTTTTATGTATGTTTCTGATTATTTTCCATTCGATCCTGCCAGTTTGACATAAATTTACGCTAGACAGAATTAGTTTAGCTCTGCCTAACATCGCTCTATCTCGTAACCACTTGTTCAGTCACATATACTCATGTTGTCGGTGCTTTTCAAAAAGTCCTTAACAAAGATATTTGGGTCCTCAAAGAAACCTCCTTGTTCATCTTTTTTCTTAAAAAACTCGTATAAAAACTGTTAGAATCAAGAAATTAGTCCAGGCCACTTTGATTGAGCTCGTTTAAATGAGAACGGCTAGTCCCATCACGCCTTATGGAATGAGGCAGTCAGGAAAGCCCTTCGAGGTACTTGTTAGCGCAAGCATTGGAAGGTAGCGAAACGCAAAGAAGTCTGTGTTTATAAGCAAAAAATGTCCACATCGTTTGATCATCTCAGGTAAGTTCTATAGCAGGACAATGCCAGCAGTCCTTTCAGCTTAGTGAAAACTTCCTTCTAAAAATATGTATCGGAGTCGAGGTAGCCAGAGACTTGTAGAATGACGACGGATTCTCCATTCAGATTGCTTTCAGATAAATTGCAAAATTTTTGGATCACTGATCACACACCGGTTCCTCACTGTCCGCTATGCCGGATGAGCTGAGCTCAGATTTCCCCGTATTCTAAAGAAAGCAAACTAGGTACAATAATTCTAGACCGGTTGAAAATGATCTAAGGTTACCTACGCCTCCCCTTGCCACCTGTTTTACTCTTTTCAGTCATTTATGAAGGTATCTTCAGCTGTCTTATTGCACATATCGCGTTTATTTAACTTTAGCTAGTCATCTTTAGGTCAGTATAAGTCAGTATATTTTAAGGATAATAGGCAATGCCTTTAAATCCCTCTTGAAAACGGGACATGGAATATCTACCTTTAAATAAACATGGTACTAAAGTGTTGTCAGTAATATATACACCCAACGAAACATTTTCGTTGAAAATGCAGGACCGAAACTCGCGAACATTCAGCTGTAGATGATATCGGTAAAATGAAATTGCGGCCATCCGCATTAGCGGTGGGTGCATGCAAGGCGTTGGTTTGGCACAACAGAGCTGCTCTACCTAGACAAGCGGTATTTTTCAAACAAATAGGTTTTCCTCGCCAAACACTGTTTCGGGGTTCTCTTGGAGGTTTTTCCAGAACAGAAAAACACAATTTAGTTGGTATTAGATTATATTCCTCTGCCTTGGCGTATACGGACATATCCAGCCTGGTTATGTCATAGTATTTGCAATTCATTCGGTAATGGTCCACAAAACCGTCACATCCACGTCGAGAACAGTTCGTGACGCTCGATGCTTACTGACTCTCGAATTGTTTTCGATGATACTCGGCCTAACTGTTGAAAGGAATAATATTTGGAGATGAAGTAGTCTAGGTGACAGTAGAAGAATGCTAGTTCGAAAACGCCAATTACCGTGTCGAAACACTGGAAGTGATTGTTTGGTCGACCGTCACAAGTCAAATTTTGGAGGCACGAACACAAGCTGGGTGTTACCGACAGAGTGATACTTCAAAGTCGCTTGTGGCCTAACTACCGTCATCGGTCAGTGCTACACCAGCCACAGGCGCTGGCGCACTCTTGGTTTCGACCTACACCGCAGTGACGAGAGCGTTGCCGGATGATAAGGTTATCCGTGTCCAAACCTCGGGCGTCGTGCAGCCTGCAGTTGTGGTATCACCGAGTGATGGCAGCAAATAAGTCAGAAATGGCCACTCCAGCGTTCCTGTCCTAGTTGGGATTTTTTAAATTCTCAACTGCTTCTCGCCATGTAACCGCCTGCGTGAGCGACACACCCTCGTCTCAAAGTTGAGTCGAAACTACAGCGGATGCGCTATCTGATGAAATGTTGGCTGGGATTCTGATAATTGTTTTCAACTCGAAAAGATTACCCAAGTAGGGTTATCTGTATAATTATCGTGCCACATGATGCTAAGATATTCCAGTCAGGCCAGGAGGCCGGTTTTCGGACGAGCCCCTAAAGAATAACCGTTTACGTACCATGAATGTCTCCCGCTGATCCTCGATACTACTATAAATCTAAGTAAATTTTATAGGGGCACGCATAAAGTATTCTTTCCCGTATTAAATTGATAGCAAATGACATCTTCTTCAAACTCTATACTCTCACTTTTAAAACACTTTCTCAACTCCTGAATAATTTTGAGCCCGACCTGCCGCTACAACTGCACTCGGAGTTTCAAAACCGCAAACTGTGAGCTTTTCATCCAAAGAACATCATAAATTTTTATATGTCATAATGAAGAGGACGCATACAATTTTGTGACGGATTTGGACCAGTAAACTCATGGAATGTTAACCGAAATTCTGAAATGTGTTTTCGACTCCGAAAGATTACTCAAGTAGTGTTGTAACATTCATTGCCGCGCAGCATAATCCCAAGATACTTCGGTTGCTTCGTGATGCCGAATTTTCAACGGACTTCTTTCCGGTCGCCTGCAAAAAGTACTTTGCAAACAATGACTAGTTACGTGACATGCATTTCTCTCACTGATTTTCTATTTCCCTATAAATTCGAATATATTTTATAAAACCAGGCACACAAATATTCATTCCTTCCCTCATGGGGTAGAAAATTACGTCTTCTTTAAGTTTTATGCTCGACAGATGGGTATCACTCGAACAATTTTGAAAGCAACCTATTGCTACACTTGCATTCACGGTTTGCAAACTACAGGCTGTATACTTTTCGTCTGCTGGAAGGCATACATTCCTATACGCTATTAAGAGAAAATCATATGAAGTTCATAAAACTTAGCAGTGGATTTGAGCAATATTGTAAAATTTACAGCAACATTAGTAAATGCAGCACCATGATGTTTTATGAGCAGGCATTTCACAGTCCTGAAAATTTCCTGGTCGGAAACTTTTTAAAACCTAGTTATACCCATCTGTCGATCATAAAACGTAAAGAAGACATAATTTTCTACCCCATGAGTGAAAGAATGAATATTTTTATGCTTGCTTTTATGAAATATATTCGAATTTATAGGGACATCGAAAATCAGTGAGTTAACACATCTACTGTAAATTTGCTGATGCGATGCGTATGATTGGACGTTGCACGGTCTAGGAAAATCTCACAATTATATAAACGGCAAGGGTAGGGCTTATGGCCAGGATTACTTGCTCCGAGGAGCCACTGTGCTAGAAGAAAATAACCATCGATATTTATTTCTGCGCGTCAGAAGAAAAATAAAGAGACCACGCGGTGGCTATTGTGTGAGGATGGCCAAGATGCTTTAAAGTAGTCATCGGAGTAAAAATACGACAACGCAACACTGTTTTGACAATGCCCGCAAAAGGCCATTGAAGCCATTTACTATTATTGTCAAATGGTAAAAGTAGCGTCCCCTTCTTGTTGGTCACAATGTGAAGGGTCGCCGTTTGTTAAAACACAAAGTTAAGCTCTTTTGCTCAGCAGAATTGCTCCCTGGAGTTAGTGACGACTGCTATAGACTATATGCTTGCTTTATAAACCTTTTTAAAATTAAAAGGTACTCTTTTCCCAAATTTAAACTTTGAAGATGTGATTTGCTACCAAGTAAGTAAAAGAAAGAGTATTTTTCTGCAGGTGTTCTATAAAATGTTATCGAATTGATGGGGCCATCAGAAGTCAATGGAAAAAAATCGTACTTAGGAATTAGTCATTTTTACAAGGTGTGATTTTTTGAAGACGGCCGAAAAGAAGCGCATTCAAAAGCCGGAATCCTGACGTGAATTGAATATCTTAGCATCATGCAACACGACACTTAACATGCCAACCCTGCATAAGTAATCCCTAATCGAAACGTCATTTCGAAATTTCTATCGACATTTCACGAGATAACAGATCTATTCCTTTAATGGAATCAGGAATTATTGATGCGCGCTGGTCCCCTGGCAGCCGTGCATATAAAGGCTAAAGAATGCTTATAAAGACTGATGGGCACTTGAGCCAGTTACTATTTTCCAACCTTATCGTCGTTGTTAAAGTTAAATTAACTGAAATCCTATAACTCTCTGTCGCTATTTCATGTCTCGGAATAATTTCTTCCTTAAGGCCACTATACAAATTGCGTTCGAAATGTGGCATTTACTTGATCCTCACCCTGTGAGGGAGTTGTCAATTAGCGCTTGAGAAATGCAAGGTTTTAATTGAATTAAATGTGACCAGACTTTTTGGGCAGAGCAGAATAAGTATGTCCGGGAGGCACTTCATTAATTATTTCAGCGGGTGTCAAAACACTTCCAACAGGACACGTCTAGTTTAACTGGAGTTTGGTGCTGGACCATATTCGTCGACGAATATTGGGCAGTAATCATTATCTTCGGTGAATTTTAGCTTGGTTTTTAAAAGTTATACATCTCGACAAGTCATTATCGCCATGAATATCGCTTCCTGCTGTCCCATAATGTTAGCTTTCGTTTGCGAATTAGAACGCGAGTGAAGAAAGAACACTTCTTACGCTCGAAGGGCAACTTTGAGTCCACCACCCTGATGTGCTTTTCCTGGCCTTTTTATGCTCATACATTGGTCATCAGATGAACTTGAATTGTAGAGACGATAACTACTGGCTCCTTGATAACCACTATTTTAGGTTTATGGAGATTCAGAGCTCTCTGGTGAAACTCCCAGAGGCAACTCCGTACTGCATGCTGTTATAAACTTCTGGGGCTCAGCGCCATAACTTCGCATTTCTACCGTTGCATAGCCAATTTTCGATCGTGGCAGTATGAAAATGCAGTTTCATTCCAGTCACTATCAGAGGAAAAATTTGATCTAGGGGTGTACTTGCGTCCGCTAACATCAGTACTGATTCTCACGGCCCCATAGTTCACAACTTCACTGGTGCCCATGTTTTTATGTCAGCATTCACGTCCTCAGTGATTGTTTTGTACTTGGTAGTTCCTTTCTGAACATTGGAAACATTCCTCCGAAATGACCTAATCCAGGGTGATGACAGTGACTATTTTTGAAATAAAATGGGACTTTTGTACTCAAATACTCGATGACCACCTGACTCGGGAGCATGTATCATTTCTCTGCGACCTGAGTGGGGACGGCCAATTGTCCAGAAGTGTCCACTTCTCCCTCTTTCGTCGTTACCTATATTCCCTCTAGATTAACCATACCTGGCAACTTTTTTGTTTACCATTATAGTCGCAGGGTCAACTCAAACGGGACTTTGAATAGACGGCATTATGGACGAGCCCCACTTCCGTCCAGCAGCATGCATGATCGCGATATTTGGGATGACGAACTTCCACTGTTTCATGGGCAAAAGATTCACCTTACCGGCCATGACTCTGAGAGTTCGAAATGCGATCCGTGTTCACACAACATGTCAAATCGAGAGGTCGGTGTCTCAGGTCCATCTGCTAGCATATGTTTTCATTTGCGCGACTTCTTTATTGCTCATACTCTGTGCCGAAAAGCCTCGTTACCATTTGGCAGAAATTACGAACTACACCACATTCGTCTTTTGCATTTATTTACAACTTATCCATTGATAATTCTGCTATAATCAGGCCATGCCGGTGTGCCCTTCACCGCCTTGAAAAGGGCATTCCTGGTCGCCTCCTTGGGTGTTTCTTCCCGAGTGACGGCGGCTTAGAAAAACTTCCGGAATTCTGTAAGTCGTGGCGAGACACTTGGTTCCACAGCGGTGGGCGAGACGGTCAGTTGGCAGCAGATGCTTACGCTCCACCTACCAGTCATCTTCCTTACCTGTGTGGTGGTGGCCTCCGTGACTTCTAGTCCAATAATCGGAAAATGGGGGGGGGGGGGAGGTAGGGCTCGGGGTTGGGCCACCACCAACGCAACCAGAAACTGTGAGCGGACGTTTTAGTTGTGATTGTGCAAAGGTTGCTAAAATGCCCATTTAATCAGGACGAATGAAGAAGCGTGACAGTTTGTTTTACCTCCCGAAAGGTCATCAGTCCTGGTAAGTGGCTTGTCGTAATGACGGCGTAGCACTGAACACACCACCAGGCCACCATGAGAGCAACTCGCTGGACCGCATGCAGATCCGCTTAATCAACAACCCACCTACATAGGGAGGGCGGGGAAATCTTGCTTGGATAAGTGCTTGTGTCTTAGGCGACCCGACTACGCGTCTCATGACATCGTCAATTACTTCGTGCGAAAGAGAAGTGTTAGAAGAAATTAAGGAAGGCAGAATTTTGTTTTTTATTATGACCGCGCGTTTCGTGTTCCGGAATCAGTAAAATTGTTAGGCTGACATCCTCCGACAGTGAACATTCAAAAGGACACGAAGTAAGCGGGGAAAAGAGTGAATTTAAAAGAGTTTTGCAGATAATACTGTTCATTGACGGTGGCTCCTACTTCCAATCCGAGCACACTACCAGCTGATAGCTGGCTCCGTCTACGGTGCAAAACAGGAAAGCAGGAATCCTCAATCATTGTGATATTGTGTGAATATTCGAATTATTCAGAAAGCCTACGTTTTTTACTAGCAGTAGGGAGCTTTTTAAATGCAGCTGGCTTGCGACAACGCTGCGAAAATGAAATCGTCTGGTTAATCACGCGCTAACGCCTTAACAAGGGCTTCACCGTCGGTGTGGAGATAGAGAAAGTGCGGGAGATATCTGCACTCCCACAGGTTTTACGTGGCAGTAATTCGGGTGGAATATCGCTTAATTCGCACAGTCCTCAGGTTGTGCAGCAATAGTCAATTGGGGAGTTCGACAGTTCAACTCCGCCTCAGAGAAAACAATCTTCAGATATCTGAGTATCACAGTCTGCCTTGAGAAATAATCAGAAAAGGAATACGTAAAGTTATTCTAGAAGACCCGTTGGGAAAGGGGACACATGCGAGGAGGTAAGTGAACCTGGGTTCACATAAGGGCGACCAAACTTCATAAGTAAATACCATGTTGGACTAAAAACGAACTATTTAATCTGTTCCGAGCCAGATTTTCAAAGCAGAATGACTCAAGACAATTACTCTCAATTTCAAAGGAAGCCCTTTGAGACGTATGCTTAACTGTGCGAATCCACATAAGTTTAGATTTAGTTACTAGCCCAGGACTAGGTCGAGCGCATCAGGGGCTCAGCTTCGAAGAAATTATGTAGCACAGCAGTCCACTAAACTACATATAACCAACCGTTAACTTTCGCGCGTGCTATATAAAAATAAAATAAAATAAAACTTATCTTAGAAGCAGTTTATTTACGATCAATAAGTAATTTAAACAGACTTCAAGCACAGACATTATTTAAAGCCCACACAAGTGTACGACCAATTACCAACTTTGTGACTGAACAGACTAGTTCGCAGGACTTGATTCTAACTCCACATATTAAATTTTGACAAAATCACTTTACAACCTTCCTTAGGTCGTTTTTCAGGGCAATCTCCATCCGCGAAAGTTCATCAGTTCCTCTCAATAAGGGCTGGTTGCAGCCAAGAAGAACCAGCAGTGAACTGGACCCTTCTGAGGGCGACCTTCATAGTCTCCATATTAATAATATTTATCGCTTTATTCATGCTTTGAATCAAGGCCAGACCGAAACGACGGCGGATGAGTTTCTTGTTCGTTACCGCTAAGAAAGCTCATAACGGGTATCTAATCCCTCTTTGGCACTGAGCTAACGTTTGCATTAAGGAGTAGCCATATCCAGACAATGCTTTTGCTTGAGTATAAACAGGACGAATATTGCACTTTCATTGGAGGTGATAATCTACGCAAACTCCTATTCGGAGGCAGTTTAAAACTATATACTTGGGCAAAAGCAGTGGTTATTTTAACTATCCACTGTTCATCATAACTATTTAGTCTCAGATCATGCTATGCCCACTCCTTCTCAAGACACAAAGTGCCTTAGGGTAGTCTCTACGGATATCAACGGACAGGAACTTTTCTAGGCATATTGTAAGTGCTGATCACGCCGGTTCAAAATGTCCACGAACAGTTTATAATAACAGTAAAGGCATTTAAGCAATAGGATAATTTTCTTGAGTTTTATAGTCAACCAGGGACAACGGTTACTCATGCTAGCCGAGAGGTTAATGACATAACCTGATGATTTTTGGGAATAACACTGTACATCTCATATTTACTTTTATTCTGGTTAGACCAACCATACCATACAGACTAACTTCGGTAGTCTGAATAATTGCTTTGAACTGTACATAGGGAATAAATTAAAAAGGGACTTGCTCCTAATTGCCTTTGTGTTGTAAGGTCAGTTATTCGGATTAAACTGTAACTCTTCGATGCTCAAGACAAATTACATCCACCCTGCCTAGACCGCATTCCCATGAGGAGATCCAAATTGGGCATTCAACTGACGACGCAGACCCGTTCATCTCTGCCTTTCAGGCTCACTCCATGAGCCTGTCCTTTGTGAATTTTAATAGAATCTAATGCCCCGACGAATGGATGTGGTTGTCCTCTTTAGCCCAACTAGGACAAAACTCAATTAAAGTCTATTTAATCCCACAGGGACTTTATAACTTGCAGTTGGTCTGTCCGGTTGCGCGTCCGTCTTGACATTCGTCAAGGTTGACCCCTTCCCCCCCCACCGCCCCCCTACGGAGCGCTCATCAGATCAGTACTTGCTGACGGCAGGCGCGTGCGCACCGCTGACCCCCCGCGTAGCAGCCCCACCACCCAAACCTGGACACGCATTCTGCTCGCGCGCACTTAACGGTCCAGACGTAATTAGCCAGCCGGAGTCGTGAGACCACAGCCACCACCACTCAACCTACCACAAAGGCCCTGAGCGGCGAACCAAAGAGGACACGAACGCGCGCACATACACAGTGGACCCTCTTCGCTACGTACCTATTTCATCCTCTGCATGATGTCGGTGATTAACCACGACGGTGGCCACGGGTTGCCCACGGCGACGACGTTGGCGACGGGAGCGAAGTGGGGATTTGCCCTGTGTCCCTGTGTGCGTGCTATTAATTGGAGGTAGCGGTCAGGACGTTGACTGTGTCAATTACGTGGCTGCGCGTGTGTGTGCAGAGTTGCGCAACAGTGGTCGACTAATTGCTTACACGCTGCCCTCGTGGAATGCTGGCTGCCAGTGACGACGTTGATGCAATTAGGCCTCGGAGACTGCCACCCATGCGGACAGGGCAACTGAATGGAGCGCAAATGACTATCACGAATAGAAGTAGGAACTGCCTAAAAGAGGAAACGAAGTCGCGGAAAGTCAGTAGGTTAAAAAATCTTTTACCACAACCTATGTGTCACATTACGAGGAAGCTCGCCGACATCTCCTGATTGGAAAACGACTTGTTCTGCGGTACGTGGTTACCAATCCAAGGCAATCGCACTAACATTCAGTCAAAGTTGACCAACCCTACTTCTGAGAAGTCGGAGACCTTCGAGCGCTGGGCCGAGTCCTTCGGAAGTGTCCTCCACCGCCACTGCACAATCTGCAAGAAGGCCAACAACCGACTTTCTAAAGTGAACACAACAGTCGAAGTCGATCTTCTCTTCAGTAGATTAAAGCAGTGAAACAGCTGCCCAGCTGCAAAGCACCGGCTGTCCACGCAATCGCAGTCAAAAGTAACAAGCACAGTGGGCCCCACCTCATGGGCAGGCTTATTTCGGCGTTCCCGGAGATGCGGCTAAAAGAATAAATCTCCCAAGACTTCGAGTACGCCATCATCGCACGCATATAAAAGCACAGTTTTAGCATCAGTCACTCTTTTGTTAAGCAGTATTTTTAGCACTTTTCCGATAGAGTCTTTCTCTGCCTTGGTTTCATCCCTCTCTGGTGAAATTTGCTCGAGTCGTGCAAAGTGAGCCACATTTACGCTACGTAGTCCTTTCCATTGCGAAAAAACATAAGACATTAACAGGGTTGAGAAGTTATGGAAGGTTAATTTGGTCTTGCCTCTTGGGAATCTAGTATGCCGCGTTAGGAAGTGGGAATACGGCCACATTTATGGCCATGAACTACAGTTGCTGGTTAAAATTATGGGGCAAATGACACTAAGAATGGCGTAGGGATAGGTTGATGGTTAGCAAATAGAGTTAGTAGGCAGAGATAAGATTAGGTTCCGGATTATGGAGTGGTTTCTTTCGAGTTTAGGATGCCACAGTAAGTTAACCTAGTCGGACTAAGTATTCCTGAGTTCCTTTGTTAAATATAATGCGACCAAATGTTATTTGAACACCACTGACCGTTGCATCACAGGAACTCTTCGGTAAGGGTGAGGACTTTCCACAAGTTTACCTTTTAACCAGACCACCTTGAAAGTGGACCCTTGATATTAGGTAACGTCGGAATTTTAAGTCCCCGACTTCTGATCTAGACCTTGCTTGTTATTTGATGCTCAGAATTTAAGCCCTAGAGGTGGGATCTCCTGTTCTCAAATGGCTCATTTTGTCTAGCGTACATTGGGCAATAGCTCGTCTGTATATAATGGGATAAAGTTATCCTTTGGTTTTTTACTTACATGCTTCTTGGTTTAAAATCAAGTGACTTTTTAATCCTCGCTTACATAAGAGACGTCATGTCATGAATCCTAGTCACTGAAAAAAATTGTCCTGTTGAGAACGCAAGTTATCCGGTGATAAAAGTCCTCCGTTATTCTCTATACAGGACGACCAAGGTATCGGAGCCAAATCGATGTAAGTTTGCCATCGGTACATCAAAAACACTGAATTTTATCATAGAAATCATGGATCTTAAGACTGCCACCAAGTCATACTTGTTTATGTCATTGAGATCCTCCCCATATTCGCAACCAGCCTTGAAATTTTATGAAATGTCACTTTCGGAATGGAGACAGGAGGGAGATTCATGCTCCATAGTGAAGCATGTTTCAGGGACGATAACGATGTCTTAGACTGTTAAGTAACCGGCATTTCCTCAGAGGATAACAACGGAAGTGTCTTCGAAATATAATGACTATATTTGGGACTGATAGTCCGACCGTAGTGTCCGACGTTGTCCACCGTGTGCTCCACAGGAAGGTGCAGCAGCGACGGTGACTTGCACGTTAATTACTTTGTAGTGGGTGTAGACTTCCATAACATCTGCCGCACTCTCCTCCACCCCACCTGGACCCGTGTCGAGGCATAGTTAAAAAGACCAGAGTTGAGGGAGGGCGCCGGTGACTGGGACGGCCGGCCCCGCACCCAGGCGTACAGCCATACCAGGATATTGACCAGACAACAACAGCACCACAACGGGTCAGAAAAAAAGCACGACTGGGCAGCCATGTTCATGACCAGCGGAAGCGCAAGCGCGGCTACCGGCAGGGAACCAGGTGTCACCAAACTGCCAGCGCTCGTCAGGTTGCGAGGACGGTGATTTGCTAATCCCCGCATAGCAGACGCCTACAGTCCTTGAGACATATTCAAGAAGATCGAGGGTGGGAGAGGGCGCAGGTGACTGGCACGGCCGGGCCTACACATAGACGTACCACCACACTCCCTGGTCCACAGCAAACGCTTGACCAGAATTATAATTATTAAGGAAAGTGTGTCAGAAAGAGAAGGTTGTCATAATTCATTGGGCAACTATGCCCACGTCCTGAATACCCAGCGTGAGCTAAAGCGCTTCTACCGGCGGGAAACCAGGTGCCAAAGAACCACCACCGCACACCAGGATGTGAGAACTATGGCTTGCTGAATCATGACGTTGGAGACGCACACAATCCTTACGGCCCAGATGAGTGAAACGTAGCCCTGCATTTGGTTCGGGCGATCATCCGTGCGGCGGCCGAATGTGAGAAGTCAATGAGGGTAGTTGGGCGAGGCGTCTGGTATATGCTGGTGCTCCAGGCTCTGGTTCACCAGTCTCTTTGCGATGGATTCGCCAGTGACTAACCAGGTCGATGTGTGAAGTGAGTGTGCGGTCGCAATGAGGACAGCTAGGAGCCGAGTCCAAATCGCTGGAGGTGGCGGTGGTGATGGTGAATGTGTAAGTGACTGTCGGGTCGCCAGGAGCGTTTTTGTCGTTGGCGGTGGTGGTAGAGATAATTGTGTTCGGAGTCATTGCGGTATTTAAGGCAAAGGTAGTAGAAGTGATAGTGGGCGACGGCAGTGTGGCATTGGGATTCGAAGTAACACTGGTGGGGGTGGGCGTCGATGTGGTCGACGTCGAGGTTGAATCAGGTGCGGTCGTTAGGCGGTTAATGCATTGGGTCTGAAGATGACCGACGAGGCCAATCCGCGCGCGAAATGTTCTTTGACAGCGCGGGCATGTTGGGTAGGGTTGAGTGGTGATGTTACGAGTTGGAGGCTCCTGGGACTTTCGAGCAGTCCTTTTGGCCGTGGCGGCGGCGATCCGGTTTTCTCCATAAATGGCTACGTCAGTCTTCATTTCTCTTCTTCAGGTCCGGTTTGTTCTGGGCGAGGTAGTTGGTATCTAGATTGATGTGCAATCGCTGAAGAAAATTATTTAACATATCCGTGTAGTGTCGTTTTAGTTCTCCTGGTCAGTGAGCACCGGTAACGACATCATCATGGAAGAGTTGTTGAGGTAGGCATGTATCCCCTATCCGCACGAGATGGCCGTTCCAACGTAATTGCAGTTTCCTCAGCATGGCGTGGATGCGGAGGAATTCGATCCGTTTTACAAGGCCCGTGTTGGAGATCCTATCTTGCCATCTCAGCATAAGTATTTTCAGGGGACGCAGTTGCGGTAGTCGTAGAAAATACAGACCAAAGCGTCTCTACAAGGACACTTCAAAGGCCCTCCGTTTGCGTTCGCAAATAAACCCTAAGATCTGGGGGGACCTTGCTGAAAGTCAACAGGCGTTGAGCACTGTCGCAAAGACTGAAGCAGCTATCTTCGAAGTCAACCGAATAATCACTGTCAAGGCAGGAACGATACCCGAAGGACTGAGGTGTTGCGAACCAAGGCCGTAATAACCCAACGCACGCCATAGTGGCCACGCTGTCAGCTGGCATCCCGGACAAAAATCAGCCTCGTTAGACATCCGCGCAGTGTCAAGACGCCCAAGTGGCCTCTCATCTCATAAAACGTCACAATTACGGCCACTATTAGCATCCCCACTGAAATAACCTCATGTGAAACATCAGCCTTATTGCGCATACAATTAAGGGTGTGGGCTCATTTCCAACCTGTCCCCACTGCTGCCGCAATTCCTCATCACGCTTCGGCCTGATTGGTCACTTTGGAATCCATCGCCCTGTGACCGACGAACCAGTGTCTGGGACCCCGTCAAGGGCGCCGCACCTGTCTACACTGCCTCCTGACATCCGGGCACAGCGTGATTCTTTTCGGTCCTATGCGCATACACAACAGCGGAATTCATCACAACAATCCCATATCCTACACCCTAAAACTCCTCTATCATCAGCACTAACAACTCCACCACCAGCGTCACCCACCACTAACAGCGTCGCCCCCATCATCAGATCACTATCCGCAATACCATCCTGTCCATACTGCAAGTAGACAATTGGATCAGGCAACGCCCTTATCGGTCACGTGGAAACCCAGCGCCTAGACACCCAACCCATACTCGTCTTTCCCGTCTCACCGTACCAGGACATTCGGACTCCGCACTGCTCTTTCCGCCCATACACGAATGCATGAAAGTCATCGGCAAAAACCGCAGTTCGGACTCCACCAATGCACTCCGCCCTACCTACTTACCTACCCACCCACACATACATCTCAAGACTATTTTGAACCCACTCCACAATATGTGCATAAATTCCACCTCCAATACACCATGTCTTTCCTCTGCCGCACATCCGATCCACATTATCATCCCTCATTTTGCGAGCAAAAGTCCCACGACATACATACACACCTCTCTTACATAAGAGTCCGCCTTTTGACGTGACCTGGTATACGTTGTGGTGACCAGGTCGTGTGTCGCACACTCTGCGACCAGTTTCATTGCCAGCTGTCTGACGGGATCGGACAGTCGACTGGAGTATGGAAGAGAGAAAGAAAAAATGAGTTTGACACTGGGAAATTCTTCTTCACGTCACAGCAGCACATTCCTCTCAATTACAGGCAAGTGCGTGACGATCTCATTCAAACCTACAGGATTGTCAGAGGCCAAGAGTATGCTCTAGACTTTGATGAATTCTTCGAATTGGCCGGGACTGACCGTCTGCGTGGTCATCCGTTCAAACTGCAGAGGAAGCTGGCTCATTCGGACGTCCGACGGAACGCCTTCTCGCACAGGGTCATTGGGGCATGGAACGGACTCCCTGATGCGGTGGTTCTTTCCGAAACTGTCGAGTCCTTTAAGTGTAGACTAGATGCTCATTTGCTGAGAAACTACTGTACAGATAACCACGATTGTTTTAGCGACGGCAGTTTGCGCCTGGCTCACACTTACCGTTAACCTTTGAATTTCCGCTGTTTATCGATATGAATAGGGAGCTCAAGGGCGAAAGCCTCATTCCCTTGATAAACTGGCTTAAACTGACTTGAGCAAATCGGATGTAACTGAATCCCTCACGGCGCGCTAAGATTTGAGGCTCGGATGGCTGCCAAGTGACAGGATAATTCGGTCCCTTTGGGAGCATTTTAGAGTGAATGTACGAAAGAGAGTCAGGCTGCAATGGGTCCTTCTCAATATGATCCTTTAGGGCACTCTCATGCCTGTGAGCTTCGAGCCGCCTTCCTGAAAGCCTGATGCGTGTTGTAAGGACCTGGTTGTGTGTGGCAGGCGTAGACGGGTTGGCAGCCACTTTGACTACAGATACCTCCCCGCCGGGGCAAAGTGGGTGGGGAAAGAAAAATCGCGTTAGATTCTGCGCAAGTCACCGATGCTACGCCCAATCAGCTAGGCACGCGGTTGACGGCGTCGCTTTCGACGGCCGAACTGTCAACTGATTGGCCCTCACAGTTCAGGTAGCTTGTTCCATACATAGAGTTTATTTATCTAGAAGAAGATATGATAAGTCCCTGCATGCACAACGAGCAGAAAGATACATATACTGAGATGATTTTCCCACCGTCACTATGCTATAAGGCATTTTCATCCATGCGAGACACTTTATCAAACTTTCCGATTTTTACTTCGGAGAATAGAAGGAAAGATTAATTGTTAATTATGTTGCCTTTCCTTCCAGTTCACTAATCTACCTCTGGCGCAGAACTAAAATAACAAACACTTTAATCCACAGGGGACTGTCGTAGTCTTTGGAAGTCAGTATGGTCTGTCGGGGACGGCCCAGCACCCTACGTTAAACATCTCCTCCAGTATCTGTTATTCTGTTCCATCAACTTCCTGAACATTAATGTGTCATGATATCAAAAGCTGCTGTGAATCATAAAAAACGGGCATCGACTTTTCTTCGAATTTTTTACAAAACAGTGAATTAGTCCACCCTTCTTGCAGTCAGGATAAAACGATTCTATTTGTGGGAGCCTTTGGATACAAACGAGTTATCCTACCCCCTAAACATGAGTTTAATTTGGGATTAGTCGAAAATTCATTATTCGGGACATTTTACAAATGCCGAAAGATTTGTAAATTGGATATGGGAATGGGTGCGCCCCGCCCAAATAATAAAGGGGGACCTGCGCATAAATCCGGAAATGGCCAAATATTTTCGCCGCCTAACCCCAACAACAGCCCTAATATAAAACTGAACCGTTACTCTGATCTTGACCCTAACCCAATCCTGAACCTTAACTCTCCAGTTAGCATTAAACGCTACCTTGACCCTAAACTTGATCCTGACTTACGTTACCGTTAACTTTAAATCTATCCTTAAACCTAATCTTTAACCTTGTTCTGAGCTTAAACCTAACCCCAATTTCACTGGAAGTTGGCTGAAAGCCACCCGTATTGCAAGCGGTTCCTGCTCACATGTCCTGTTTAGGGGAACATATGTCAGTCCTGTTTGTAAAGTTATCCCCAAAAGACCTTGCTTCAGTCTATTGCATTGGTTAGATGCAAGACCATTTTATTCATCACAACAATGAAAACCAACAGATAATTTTGCATAATGATTGAAGTCCTCTTTTACCCTCAGGGTTGGTCTTCCCGGTTCATCCGGCTTTGCTGTACACTGACATGGCAGTTCAGGACCCACCTCATATTCATCGACAAACTGCCAAACGTAAATCAGCTTCACATATCACCTCCCTGTTCAGACTATGTCCTGACTCAGTAACCAGAATTCATTCAAAAACTCCAATGAAGAGGATGACAAAATGCCACGTAGTAAACAGGTGGGCCGTTTGTGTGGTTGTGAAATTAGGCGACAGTACACACACACACACCCCGACAACCGTATGCGGCGGTTGTCTCCCAGCTCAACCGGTGTCTAAGTAATGATTCAGCATTCTCTATCCCCACTGCAAGTGCGAAAATTCCTCAGATTATGCACTGAAATAGGCGATATTCCCTCCTGGTGGCACAGCTTGAACGCTGAGGAGGCGGAGGTGGTGAGGAGTTACTCGTACTAGGTCTAATCCTCAGGTTGGTTTTGGGGGATGGGGTCGCACAATGCGTACTCGCTCGTGACCCAGGACACATGGCAAGTGCCACGCCCCGACGTCAGCCCCTGTGACAGTCACGTGTAAACAAATGACGCATGCGCACCCTAGCGAGTGTCTGTGTGGGGACTACATATTTGTACACGTGCACACGACAAACCGGTTGAAGTTTGTTGATATTTACCCCCTCAGACGCAGATGACTCGTGGAATTAACTGGACTGGCAGCCACCGCAATTACTGGAAAGGTCAGCAGGCCTGCACCGTAGGAAATGTGACGGCGTCAATGAAAATGATGGTATTCGACGCCGCTTTCCTTCTCCTCCTCCCCCCCGCCCCACCGCCTGCTCGAGCGGTCCTGGGCTCGCGAGGATGGGGAAGGTGGTGGTGCAATGAAACGTATGAACACGCTTGCCGCCAATTATGCCGCTTATTGTGCCCATATGGGACTCTCGTCAGGACAGTGTCACGTACAGGGCTTACAACAGGAAGAGGGGGGGTTAGAAAGATTAATTCTAGTGACGGTCCATTAGACCTCCGCCGTTATCCGTCGCGAAATCGACTAAACAGGAGGCAGTCACGCCAGTAGCGGTGGGCGCATCACGTTGCCAGAACAGCAACAGTCCATTTGATAATTGGAGGCTAGAAGCCAAAGTGACCCTTCCCACCTTGACCCCCTGTGGAACGCAAAGGGGGACTTCTTTAAAAATTGATAACCGGAAATAGTGTGAAACTCACTAAAGTATGCTCAAATACTTATAAGCTGGTCGAGTCAATGTGAGCCTTTGACCGACAATAACAAAAGTCGGAGCATTGTCTGCCCCTCCCTTCGAGACCTTCGGAAAACTTTTTCAATTCTCTTAACTTCTGTGAGGTTTAAACAGTATTTTCAAAACCTTCACAGTACAGATTGAACGAATTAAGGATCTAAAATTATTTAGTTTGGCCGGATTTCCTAATTATAAGTGGAAACGACCGTTCCTGACGTCGGTTTTGGACATGGATAACCAAGGAATCTGACTAGTGCCCTCAAAAAGTGCATTCTTTGGGACAGTTTAAACTTTGCAATTAACTATAGCCCATAAAAAATTTCCCAATTTTGCACAGGTCGTTCATGGACTACCGCTTCGGTTGGAATTATAATTGGCTTGCTGCACTGACTTTAGTGACCTAATTGCTATCACTTGAAAACTGAGGGTAATAACATATATGGAGATCGCGATACTGTACTATACTATAGGAACTCACTGTTGAGTGTTGATGTCAGCTATCAGGCTTCCCTGCCAAGTGTTTTCGAAGTAAAAGTTTCAGGATCTGCCACATATTCATCGTATTTTACCCGCTTGCGCAAGCAGGTTTGCGAGGAAGCGTCGGAATACTAGCGACAAAAATTTGACCTCTATCTGCGAATGTCTCTGATGATGGGTTCGAGTAAGAATCCGAAACGTCAGGCAAATAAACTTCTTGTCCCAGTGATCGCATCTTCATCTTCTGAACCTCTATCTGCGAATGTCTCTGATGATGGGTTCGAGTAAGAATCCGAAACGTCAGGCAAATAAACTTCTTGTCCCAGTGATCGCATCTTCATCTTCTAACGAATGTCTCTGATGATGGGTTCGAGTAAGAATCCGAAACGTCAGGCAAATAAACTTCTTGTCCCAGTGATCGCATCTTCATCTTCTGATTTGCAGAAATATTGTCCACCGTGAATTAGATATCGGGAAACATCGAGATCAGATATTTTGCGGATTCCCCAATCCTGTCCTGATTGGAGGTGACGAATGTTTCATCAACGTATCGTACCCACAATCGTGGTAGATAGTGGTCCAAAGGCAGTGCCTCCAGTCGCTGTAACACTGCCTCAGCAACCAAACTGGATAACGGTGACCTCATCGTCGTACGTATAGCTTGTTCGTACACAGCTCTATTAAAGGTAAAGAAGGCCTTTAAGCAGTTTTTCCGGAGATAGATAAGGTGCTTTAAAGTAGGTGGGCTAACTCATGAAATGTTAACCGAAATTCTGAAGTTCATTTTTGATTCGAAAAGATTAATTGAGTATGTTTGTAAAACTAGTCAGCCTGCAAAATAATTCTATGATAGTTCCGTTACATCAGGACGCCGGCTTTCGAATGAAATTCCTTCCCGCTGCATGCGTAAACCGCATTCTGTAAAAATGACTTCTTAAAGAGCATAGAATTTTCTCATTGATTTTCAATGTCCCTAAATGTCCAAATATATTTCATGGAAAACATGCGTAAAATATTCATTCTTTTGCTCATTCGGTAGAAAATTACGTCTTCTTCCAATCTTGTACTCGAAGGAGGGGTATAATTCGGTTTTCAAAAACTGTCCCAATCCCCGAATAATTTTGAACCCTGACGTGCCGTTACACTTGCATTTAGGTTTTCCAAACTACAAGCCGTATATTTTCCGCGTATGGAAAACCACACATTTATCTACGGTAATAAAAGGGGACCATACAGTGTTCATAAAATTCAGCAGTGGATTTGATCCATATTGTTAACTTTACAAGTCACATGGATGAAAGCAAAGACGTGACGATTGATGAACGGCCATTTCACGGTATTAAACAGTCCCACAATTAGAAACTTTTTAAAACCGAATTCTGTCCCTCCTTCGAGTATAAAATTAGGAGAAGACGTAATTTGCTATCGAATTTGCAAAAGTATGAATATTTTTACGTATGTTTCCCACGAAATATAGTTGGAATTTTAGGGGCATCGAAAATCAACGAGGAAACTATATGCTACTTAAGTAGTCACTTTTTACAGAGTTTAGGGTTTGCATGCGACCGGAAGGATGTTTATTCGAAAGCCGGCATCCAGAGCTAGCTGAAATATCATAGAATTATGTTCCAGGCTGACTAATATTTACAAACATTCTTAATTAATCTTTTCGAAATGAAAATGCATTTCGGAATATCGGTTGACATTTCATGAGTTAGCCCACCTCCTGTATCTTAAATTTTTTTGTCTGCCTCGTTATAATGCTCTTCTGACAAGGCCCGCATTGTTTCAACCGCGGGATGTGTTGTGCGATCGAGGTAAAAAGTTATATCACGTTGAAAGATACCATCACTCAGTAATCTGTGAGTCCAATACCTTGCAGCTCTTCAATTAATCTTTCCTCTGAGTGAATGGTTGTTTCGGAACTACGAGTTAGAAGGTTCAGACGCTGGAACAGCTAATTGGCCAAGCCAACAGTTGGCGGGGCTTCTTAGAGATACTATCGGTCGTAGGAGAATTCTTTGATTGTAGACCTTGGATAGACCATTTTAATCTCGTGATCGCTGAAACCTTTGGCTTCATCCACTGCCAATTAGGCTGTGTTATTGTTTTTGACTTCCGAAGGCTTGCCAGGTCGTTGCTGATTTTCTTATTAGCATCTGCGTCGTGTAGCCCTCACAAGGAATGTAGGCAATTCTATCGTTCAAAAGTGCTTCGACTTTGTTGACGTAGTCCTCCTTGTGTAGTATAACCGTCAATCGTCCTTTATCGGCTGGAACCATGATAAAGTTTTTGTCCCGCTTTAACGTGGACATGGAAAAGTGCATAGTTTAAAATTCCCTCTTTGAACCTAACGCCTAAAGTTTTAAAACCTATCCAAGTGCAATCTTACTTTGCAGCAATAGACGTAAAGTTCGCTGTTTGAAATACGGCTAAGCATCAACCCATCCTGCCTAACCATTTTTTGTCAAACAATAATATATGCGATTTATAGACGACAAGGAGTCTTCAGAGAACCAAGGCATAATAACTGCTGAATATTTGTTACTTTTCTCTTTACACCAGCCCTCTTGGACGCAGTTTTCTCATACTCATTTTTTCCTTGATTTTAGTGAGCCTCTGTTGTCATGATCTTTTTAAAGTTTCAAAAAGATGTTCACTGAACACTTTTTGTACAGCGTGCCGGTAAAGTTTTAAAAAAGAGGCGGTAATTGATCAATATCACCCATAACAAATGGGTAGGTTCCGTGAACTATAGTGACAATTTGTATGGACATTTTAGCAGTGCACAACAGTCAGTAGCAATCTGCGGGCAGAATTAATCTAACGTTTTCATACATCATAAACATGTTAAAAGGTTCGTAATAAACTAGTGATATAACCACCTTGTACTGTTGCGAAAAACGGATAACGTGCTTTCAAGTTCAGTCATTTACATCTTGCCGGCATGGGCTAATTTCATCGAATAGATAAATTAAATTTGGCCACCGGACTTACGGGTTGAAACGCATACAACAGTATTCCATAATTTATATTGAAGTAGTAAAACCTGTGCAAGGAAAACGAAATGTCTGGGACGATTTTCAGTAAAGCTTTTTTGGAGTCTAGATTGCCTTGGCCTCTTTTACATTTTTAAGGCGGAAAAACACCAACGACTGTTTAAATGATGTCAAAGGCAGAAACCTGGGCTCCTGCTTGGATGTCCTCATGAACCACTTCAGAGGTGGAAAGTTGTAAGCGTCAGTGTTCATGCGATCCGTAGCCCAGGAGCAAATAACCAAAGCCCGAGGCATTTTCTCATCTCATAGTGTAGTTTCATCCGCAGGTTCTTTCAAACGAGGGAACGCGCTGTAGGACAGTAGTCTGAATGTGGATACCTCTAGCCCTTATGAACTCCCAACAAGCGGCCATACAGATGACTTTGCCGAATTGTGTATGAGCTGACATGTCTCTCCCAGAAGTGGTCCGTACCTCAAGATTGGAAGAGTAAGTCTCTGCATCAAAGTTGGCCTTTGAGACGCTCCCCCAACATCCTTAAACCTGTAGTATGGAGTTAGTCACCAAACCACAAGACGTATCCCGCTTTGCCAATAGAAGCAAAGAGACGAGTCCCAGGAAGTAGTCTTGAAGAAGAAGACACGACCGCCGGGACAAGAGCTTTATTAGCATGACGTTTCGGATCCCTACTCGAATCCATCTCTGATGATGGATTCGAGTAGGGATCCGAAACGTCAGGCTAATAAGGCTCTTGTCCCGGCGATCGTGTCTCCTTCTTCAAGTATCCCGCTTTCTTGGGATGCAGCTTGAGCCGATTCTCCCCTTCGCCTGCAATCCACAGTGGGCTACATAAGTGACTGTTTTTACCGAAATTGAAAATGCGTTGGGAAAATTGTATGAAAGCTACAGACTCGCTTTCATGGGCTGACTCTGCTGGCGAAACGCGCTGGCTGGAACCTCCTCCTGCTTGATAAGCACGCAGATTATACATGCTACACCCTCTACTTGGACAGTGCCGAGAGTTTACGATGGTGCACAGCACAAACCAAGTAACTTCCTCTCCGGGCAAGACTATCTAATACAAAATCTAGAAATCGGCTTGCTGGTCTCAGCAGCACCTGTAAAGTCTCAAGTCATTACGTGAATCAGACAGGCTCTTTAATGAGCTACACTGATCCCGATCACCAAGAGCGCAACTAAAACAAAGATAAAAAACACTGAATACGAACTAAATTCCACCCACATTCATTCATTACACGCTAACCTAGGTATCATGTTGGACATTCATCCCGAGCAGCAAAATGTAACTGATATGGCCAGGAGTTGAATAAGTCTAGGTCGCCCCATGATAACCCAGTAATTTCCGCTTTACATACTTCGGAGATGGATAGTAGAAAAATCTGGTCGAAAAGATGGCAAAAGATAAATTCGCCCTTCTGATCCCCTCTGAACAAATTTGTGCAAAAATACTGTCTTATCTTCCAGGAGAAAAGACGTTATATCACCTAAAGTCCCTGAGACTTAGCAAATATAGGGTTTCCATGGTGACGATTTCGATCGTATCTGATGAAAGATCATTTCTGATGCGTTTTCTTCATCTTTCAGCCAAGTTGCTGTAAAGCGTAACTCCCAGGCATCGTATGATCCCAACTACAAATACGTCCGAAACTGCCATCCCAGACTGTACTATTTCTGTCAACAGTACTTATCGTTTCATAACCTTCCTGAGCACCGTCCAACACCCGCTTTGTCTTGAAGAAGGAGACACAATCGCTGGGACAAGAGCTTTGTTAGCCTGACGTTTCGGATTCCTGCTCGAATCCATCATCGGAGACAAGAGCAGATACGGGTGGTTCATGCACAAGGGGCTGCAATATTTATAGGATGCAGTCGCCATGCTACGGCATATCTATGAACATTCACGACTCCCCCTTCATCCGGGATCGTTGCACTTGGTGTGCTAATTGTTTGTATCAGAAACGTCAGGCTAATAAAGCTCTTGTCCCAGCGATCGTGTCTCCTTCTTCAAGACTACTTCCTGGGACTCGCCTCTTCGTTTCTACCCACTTTGTCTGTTCAGTATGTACCCGTACGCATGGCCAAAGCGTCGATTTATCCGGTTCTGTGCGCGTACTTGGCGATGATCGCTAAAATGCCGCTTATCATGCATGTTCACAGTGTGCCCATATACACTCTCTGTGCATGGGCCTTCCCAGACATATTCAGACGGTAAACTCGCCCGTCACTCATGCGGCATTCTTACTGTGACTGCCGGTAGGGAGTGTATTGCTGGCAACAGCTGCAGGGGGGTCGTGGAGAAGTGCCGACGGTAGGGAGGATGGGAGCTACAATTGACAGTGGGAAAGATGTCAGTGGAAGGAAGAGAGAGGATACTGGTCACAGCATTCTCATCTTGAGTCGCCATGCAAGTGTTTTCAGTCCACTTAAACAACTCAGAACCGTGTTGCGTTACTGAACGAACAATCGGCTGTGCACTCGTGGTGCCCGACTGACGTAGTCCCTACTCCGCGTCAGTCACCTCGCCCAGACACGTCACCAGACGGTCGACAGACTCGAATATGCCCCTGACGCATAAATTTGGAAGGAGATTAAGGTCAACATATAGATTCTCCTCTTCATGGCATTTCGACGCATTCACCACTATAGTGAATATGACGTCCTAGAGCCTATAACGATACGTTAAAAGTCGTGAGTTGAGAGGCTCCCACGGCAAGGGTATGGCATGTAACCTCACTGAGAAAACTGGTGCTACCTACGACCCTAACCCCAACCGTAACCATGTCTGTAATGGGTAACCCTAACCTTTAAACCGCAGAAACTCAAGGAAAACTCTAACGCAATCGTAACTTTAACCCAGGCCTTAAAATCCTAACTCCCGATACTAAAACCCTAACCCTAGTCCCCACCATAATCCTAAAATCCTAACTCTAAACGCAACACCCTAACCACAAATCCAAACCATACCCCAAGCCTGGCAACCCTAACTCCAAGGATAACCCAACTCCTAAATCTAACCCAAACTGTAATTTTAGTCCTAACCTTAAGCCCCATGCGGCCAGCTTTGTCATCGGCAACGCTGATGTAGGCCGAAATCTGCGTATCGCATAAGCCTTTTTGCGACCTATTGCCAGGAAACCGTTATGATCCACGCATGACTAAATATGGTAAGAAAGTAGACTTAATAACAAGTGCACAGTGGGGTTACATACCACGCCCTCACCGCTCTCACTTAGCGGGACAACTGCGTCCTCCCTTGAAACGAGCCTCAGACCCCAAAGACTCCTTCATAATGTGGCCTCTATGGTACTTTCACCAGTTCGTGTGCTGCACTGCGCCCATGCCTTTCTCCGGTTGTCTTGATTTCGCCTTACTCTCTTAGTGCGGCTGGCGTAGGGCTAGAGGGAGATAGACACAACGCTAATCTGTTTCAATACACAGATGTAAGCGCAGGTCACGGCTGCGTTCTGTCCGAGGTAGTGGTGGCTCTCATCGCTTATGATGAACAAACTACGGCCATGTTCCCCAACCTGAGCTTCCATTTATGTGCACAATAGCACAGCAGACGAGGACTCCTTTGTAGGTGTGGATGACAAATGCTCAGTCTGAAGAATCGACCGTCTCTTTTACTTGAGGTGAGAGTCATGGAAAAGAGAGGAAATTAGAGCGATATTATCCACTTATTAATTGGTCACTTCCACACGCTCCGGGGCACGCAGACAGCAGGTAGCGATGTAAAGGGGGCTGCTTGAGTAGACGTCCGCTCCGTCTCTCTCGCCGGCTCGGGGAGCGGGGAATGGGGCAGCGGACCAATGGGAGTTCTGCGCAGAGTCGTAGTGGATATGACCATCTGGCAACTCCTGCCTCAGTCGGACACCGTGCAGTGGCCTTATGCCACAGTCGGAGGACCCAATTATCCAACTTTGCTCATTACTGATCCGCGCATCGAATGAGCCCAGACGGTTGTTCAGTCCACTAATCTCGCCATTGTTGAAGTCTCGAGTCCACTGCGCAGTGTGCCCTGCGGCAAGCACTAAACAAGCGTATAATTATCTGAACTATTTCAGATGGGATAATTGTTAGTACAAGACCCAATCTGAAGTTTTAAGAGGCTCCCATGAAGCGTGACGAGAGACTTTCGTGCGCAAGCGCCGACAGAGACCGCTGAAATGTCTGCTGCGTCTAACTACAAAAAACGCAAACATCCAACAAATTTTCAGCGCATCTGCTGAAACTGGAATGTAGGGATCTTCCTGAAGACGATAAGGTGTTTTGACCGACGTCCAATTCTACAGTTCATTATAGATTGGGCAGGCTGTGTACCTGCAAATTTCTGAATATCTAACCCACATGAAAGCTGCGTGCCATGTGGATCATGCTAACCACTTGTAATTAATATCTCGCTCATAAAACCCCGGGAAATTTACCTTTGCTGACAACCATATTTAATCGAGAGCTCAGATCAACCGACAGATTACAACGCTGAGCTCCTTTTGGTGATCTTCCTGAGCTGAGGTCATTGTAGATAATGCACCAGACCGTCCACAGCAGACGACCCAACCTTGTACGATGAAACACCAAACCGAAATACTCGTGTTGGACTAAAGCCCACTTAAATAAGTATAGTAGGTATTCTTTGTATGTCACAGATGCTTGGGGTCCTTCACCCTATCCTTACCGCAGGGAATCTGTTCGGTCCACAAAAGTCACGTCATCCGCAATACTTATAGGAAATTTAAAAGATCGTACATGCCCTCTTGATGGACTTCTCTCACAACAGATTTCAGTGTGTTAATCAAGCAGGTCGACTTTGCTTTAACATGACAGTTCGACCATCGGTTTCGATGATGTCCACCGTGTGCCCCACAGTTGCAACAGCAATGGGAGCAGGGACGGTGACTTACGCAGGGGTTTATAGTGCCGGTAGACTTGCGTAGCATCTACCTACACTCTCTCCTCCTCCCTCGCCCGAGCCCGGTGTCAAGACAGAGTCAAGAAGACCGGAGACGAGGGAGGCCGCAGGTGGATGGCTCGGACGGATCCTCACCTTGGCGTTCAACCACACCCCCTGGTCCACACAACAAATGACCAGGATTTCAACCAACACAACAAGGATTTGGAGGCTGGCACGGCCGAAGCCGCACCTGGGCGTGCCGCCAACGCCTGGCTCGGATCCCACACTGTGATGGGAGTGCCATAAAGGCCACATTAAAAGGAGCCATTGCAGCCTGACTCTCAGACCGCCTCCGGTCAAGGAGGAGGTCCAGGATACCCCGTCGGTTGGCAACCTTCCAAGCCACGGCTTTTAGTGCATCGTGATAGCTTCAAGCGCGTCAGATTGATTATAGTGAGGAAAATGCGCTGAGTCGTCGACCACGCTCTCCCTTCCCACTCCCACACCCCAGCCGCTGTCCGAACCGGTCAGCAGACTGGAGTGGGGAATGGGCGCGGTGGCTGTCATGGTCGACTGACCATGACTGCGCGCGCCACGGCACGACCTGGCCCCCCATACACACAACACCAGGATTTCACACAACGGGGGTTGAACGGCGTGTCTCTCACATGCGTGAGAGTGCCGTGGAAGGTGCTGTTTCAGCCCGTCCTCAGCCCACCAGTCCACCCCTCCACACAATCAGCAACCTTCCTATCCACGACGCCTTACGTGTCGGGATAGTCTCGGACTCAAGTCACCCGTGCAGCCGAAGCCGCATGGGGACCGAGTCGAGATGCGGACTTCCCACTTGCGTGGGAGTTGGCAGTTGGGTGCATGAGGTGCGTGAATGTTGATTTCTGGTGGGGTGATGGTGGTGGTGGTGGAGGAGGAGGAGGTAGGCAGTGAGTGAATGTGTGGTGTGACCGGCGGTTGTCTACCGCAGGTCGTCTTGCTTTAACATAAGCACAAAAAATAGGAACTCGATGCAAGCAGACATTACGAACTCACAAAATATCCACTGGGGGTGGACGTGCCTACATTTTTAACTAACGGAAGTTATCATCTTGCACACCTAGTCAGAAAAATATGACCCAGGTTTATTGTAATAACTCGCCAGTCTATTACGTTAGATGCATGCTTTATGTCCTGTATATTTTCTGTTTCAAAATCCAGTAACAACACGAAAACTGCCGCAAATAACTGTCATAGCTGCGCATGAAGCATACACCGAAGTCATCAAATTGGCTTTCGAACGGAGGCAGTAAACATATTTGTCATTGAAGCAGTGGTCATCAAAGAACGCAACCGTGGCTGAGCATTTTCCTGGCCACATTAGAACTATGCTCGCACAAAAGTATATCTAAGGCTTCAAGGTGAAACGAACGTACAGTGCGTGACCGACCTCATGAAATGTTCGCTGAAATTCTAAAATTCGTTTTCGATTTGGACGGATTACCTTGATGGAATTTTAATATTACTTAATTTGCGACATAATCCTATTTTTTTTACCAAGTTTGCTTTCCGTAGGAGATCGAAAAAAACTGCATTCAAAAGCCGACATCTTGGCGAGCCCGAAACACTATAGGATTTTGCATGATAAGTAATATTACAATCTCACCTAAGTAGTCCTTCCTAATCTAAAGCGCATTTCAGAATTTCAGCCAACATTTCATGAGATCGGTCACACACTGTATATATTTCGTAAATGAAGTGGTATCGACACAGACAAGGGAGACCGTAATGGCTATTTCCGGCTTATTAGCCGTCATCACCCAGTCATGCCCATCTTATTTACGTCTACTAATAGTCGCTGTGCAACCGCCTTCGAGGGTTCTAGTAGGAGTCCTAAGGCACAACGGAACGAGCACGCTCCGTAACCTGATTGGTGAGCGCCCATCCGTCATCATATAAATTTCTGTACAGCAATCGGCATGTATCAGTGAACACCACCATCGAGTGACCAAGGGTTATATCTAGTCGGCGCGTGCTTGTTCCCATCAATTTTCGTCATTTGTTTAAATTCGGGCAGGTATCCTAGAAAGGTCGCTCGCAATATTTAACGCATTTACGTGGGATCGATGAGGTCCCCCGCTAATTCAGCATGAAAACACTGATAGTTATCAAATACACTATCATTTTAGTATCCCATATTACTGCAATTGGCACTAACCCCCCCCCCCCCATCACCCACAAACCAACGCACCAGATGCATACACATATTGCCATGTAACCAGGGGATGATTTCCCAGAATATGACGAAGGCCGCCATCAGACTCGGAGCGGGGCACAGCCTATACGTCCCCCTCAGTTTGCACCCAATATAATCCCAGACTTAGCGTAAATCTTACAAACTGACCGCAAAGAGAATGTTATACCATACATAAACTTGCAACGCTCCATCAAAAAACAACGACGACGTCTGACTTTATCTCCGTGTAAAAGTAGGCGACATACGTCGGTCGTCCACAGTAGTAAATGGGGCTTCAGAATGTCGCATTGTATACACAGGCTAGACTCTTTTCATGATGACGAGAGAACTCTTCCCATTCACCTTGGTGAAGGGGGCCACCATCACCTTGATTGTGTATTCTATACCATAAAAGACTTGCTGTTTGTCCCTAAGCAAGACATCCTACATTCCAAAGTCGCAAAATGAAGCTCTATTCATCAGGCCCGGTAATTCGACTTCACTTGGACTCATGCCACATTCATAATTCCATAGGCACTCCATCCTGGCTTTTCATTGAATGTTTTCCGGAAAGGAAACGTGAGTTGTACGCCAGATCGAATGCCTCTTCCGCTCGCATGACGTAGCGACAGGCCTAAGGAGGATAGAAACCGACAAATGCGACGTAGGAGAGGCCTATAGGCAAACTAATTCATATTGATTGTCCTGATAAGCAACCTGATATATCTGCGGATTATTTTTTGGGGTGTCCACTTCCCAGAGGTGACTAGTACCCCCCAGTCTTCTTATAGTTCCTCGTAAGAATTTGGGCGCTTTATTTGTACATCGACATTGCTTTCCCAATGCGCCACCATAATTTTCCAGCATGGCATCAACCGCTCACTGACAGGACTGTTACATATTGATTATGGTCAACGACCCATTGCGTGATGTTAATTCGACCGTCGTGCCCGGCTATGTCCCCCAGGTGGCCCACAGCAAGGTGAAACAAGCACAGTGCCTGCGCGTAAATTCGTTTATAGTGAGAGTGGACTTGCGCAGCATATAACGCACTCCATCTCCCTTGCCACCTGGGTCCGGTGTCAAGACATAATTAAAAAGACCAGGGTTGAGGGAGGGCGCAGGTGGCTGGAACGGCTGGACCCACATCCTAGCGCTCCACTCCACAGCCCTTGGTTCACAACAAACACTTGACGAGGACTTTGACCAACAGCAATAACAGACAAGACATGGATGAATGGGCAGCCATATACATGACCTGTGCAGCTCGCGGGATCGAAAGTGCATCCGCCGCCAGATAACCAGGTACCGGGGAACTGCCAGCACACACCAGAATGCCGGTCATGACACAGCAGGCGTTCACAAACCTTGGTTCATTGCATAGAATACATGCGGAATCACCGGCGTTCAGATAGAACGGCTGGACCTTATTTCGCAGCCGTACCTGCAGTAGGCATGCCCCAGCCTAACCCCTAATCCTACAGACTGACAGGTAGGGCTACGAAATAGGATCTTGCCGAAAGAACAACTGAAAGTCGTTTGCACCCCAGAGGGAGGGGACGCCATCACGCCAGTCTTCCCAAGCACGGTCAATAAGGGCATTTCAAGGACATATCTGATGAGTCCTGCCAAGGGTACACAATGGCCAACCGTCCGAAGGGGTGTGGATTAGTCAGCAATTCTTGGTTCGCTTCTGAATTATTTAAAGTCCTTGTTTGGTGGGGGCGGGCATATTCTGGCTCTACATGCACCTGCTGTGAGAGAAGTTACATTTTCTTCTAATTGTATAATCAATGAAGGGAGCCATTTCGACCCTTATATTTTAGACCAACTTTCATATTACAAAAAGAAGAGAACACTAGAACTGACTTCGAGAGCAAAAAGCTTCCGTCGAAGTAGGAGGGGACGGCAACGCATTTCGCCCTATAGAACTGAAGTACGGTCAAGGAGTACGGTAGTAAATTCCGTGAAGTGCGCCGTTACCCCAATCTGCAGGAAGGGGCTCTTATTCGTTCTAGTAATGGCAGGGAAGTCAAATATCGGTTTCCAAAACTTCTTATTCTTATCTACAGTAGATATGCTAACTCATGAAATGTCAACCAAAATTTCGAAATGCGTTCTCGTTTCGAAAAGATAAATTAAATAGTATTGTAAAAATAATCCTGATGCAGCATAAATCTATAACGATCCAGTTACCTGAGAGTGTCCGCTTTCGAAAAAACTTATTTTCGGCTGCATACAAGACCTATACTCTGCAAAAAATGACTACTTATATAGTATGCAATTTTCTCATTGACTTTCGATGCCGTTGAAAATTCAATTATATTTCTTGGGAAACATGCATAAAAATATTCATTCTCTTACTTATTCGGTAGAAAATCACGTCTCCCTCCAATTTCATACTCAAAAGAAGGGTATACTTAGGTTCTAAAAAACTTTTCTAATTCTCGAATAATTTTGAACCCGACATGCTGTTAAACTTGCATTCAGGGTTTTAAAACTACAAGCTGTATATTTTCCGTGTACGGAAAACCATGCATTTCTCTACGGTTTTAAGAGGAGACCATATGAGATTCATAAAATTAAGCAGTGGATTTGAGCAATATTGTTAACTTCACAAGCCACATTCGTAAATGCAGATACATGACGTTTCATGAACGGCCATTTAACGGTATTAAAAAATCTCATAATTAGGAACTTTTTTAAAACCGAAGTATACCCTTCTTTTGAGTATGAAATTGGAGGAAGACGTGATTTTCTACCGAATAAGTAAGAGATTGAATATTTTTATGCATGTTTCCCAAGAAATATAATTGAATTTTCAAGGGCATCGAAAGTCAATGAGAAAATTGCATACTATATAAGTAGTCATTTTTTGCAGAGTATAGATCTTGTATGCGGCCGAAAATAAGTTTTTTCGAAAGCCGACACCCTCAGGTAACTGGATCGTATTAGATTTATGCTGCATCATGATTAGTTTTACAACACTACTTAATTATTCTTTTCGAAACGAGAACGCATTTTGAAATTTTGCTTGACATTTCATTAGTTAGCATATCTACTGTAAATTCGAGAAATACATAACCGAAACTACTCGTGTTTGCTGCCTTTTCACCCTTTCTTTATTATCTAAACTACAAACTGCTTCGGTTGCTTATTCCTGCATTTCTTCAGGTCTCTATTAAGAAGTTTTCTGGCGCTTATAGATATTTTCTATGAAATGAATCACGTTATATTCTTTGTAATCCGTATTACTAAAGATGCGGCATTATCTCACATGAATAATACTGCGAACCTCTCGACAAATTTCTTAATAAAGAATTTTTTAGGATCAGAATAGGTAATTTCTCCATGTACAAAGTCTGCTTAGGGCATTACTTATTACGATATGGGCATACGAAGATAAATTTTATGGACCATGTCTGCCGTAAATATTTGAATTCATACCAACGGCAAAAATCGGCGAAAAATTACACAACACATTTAGCAATTTTCTCACGGTTGCTCTTTAAACCGGGGCTTGCTATCAAAGAAAACGTGTCGCCAGGAATTTAGCAAATCGGATTCTGTTCCGTCATAACTAATAGTGAATGAGCAATTCAGTCAGCGCTACTTGGTAATGCTCGTTTTACTCTAATAAATTTGCATCCAGAGTTCCTTAGAGGCGACTTTATCATCTTAAGTGATCTACTGCATGTGCAGAAACTGATAAAATACACCTTCAGATGTTTTCGTAAGACAGCTTGCTGCAATCGCACGGTGCACTTGATGTTAACCCGCGTGAACTGCGAACGAAGACCGGATATTTTCTTCAGGATTTAAAGGCCACCCTGCTCCTGTCTTTTGTCCCACAGCTCCAGTCTTCGTGCGTTTTTATACCAAATGCTAGTGACTGGACCCGAATTCTATGACTTTTTGTTATGGATTGTATGTACCCATTGTATGTACCCTATGTACCAGATTTTGGCAAAAATAAGTCAGCAAATATGTTGTGATTCTTCCTGTGGATTAAATATGGCTGATCAGACGAAGAAACACCGAGGAAAACAAAAGTGATTTTGCTTGTAAAATGGAACAGCCTAATTGCACACAAACACGGACTTTTTTTTACTTTGGATGATGCTCCTGAAGATCATTATAGACATAGTTCACATTCATCGTCGTTGCTACCTGGACCTCCAAGCTTTACGTGTGTGGAACGAACATTTAAAAGTGCAAGTGGAATGCTTGAGCAGATATAGTGGAACATCTTTGCCTAGAAGACCGAAAAACACCTGCACTTGATGTACAGAAATAACATAATAGTCCGTAATGCCAGAAGTTCCTCAATTTGAGGAGTAGGAAACAGTTTCGGAGATGCTATCGCCGTCCACATAATGTTGCTATCGGACGAATGGTGGAAAACTGCCCTCTGAACACACAATCGAGTTTTTCTATGCGGGAAGTTAACTATCAGTACTTCTGCTTCCCTTCGAAAGTAGCCATCACACTCCTGACTTAAGAGTTATCTTGGTATCGCTCAGAAACTAGCGTCCTGGGAGACTGTCAGTAAGTGCCTGAGTAGAATCCCGTGGAATATGGGTTTGACTGAAAACGTAAGAAGGAAAGCAGGAGAGTGGCGGTTTGTGGGGTAAAGCGAGGCTTTAGAACCCTCTCCTTCATTAGGTCCAGACCGGGCTCAGATAATGATATGTAACTTCAAAGCTAATAGCTATACGCAGAAAACCGTCCTCGTGCGGCACCGCGACGGATCCTACGCCGGGTAAGCCTTGTGTCTTAGTGGTAAAAGTGGGATTACAGTGCCTGTTTTAACTGAAACAGGAATAGGATACACATGCGGAAAGTTACTTGAACGTAGCAAAAAGTTCACATTTCCTAATACACGTTGATTTTATCCCTCAGACAAAGGATTGCACGTCGTTCTGCCAAAGTAACCTGAAGCTAGTATAGAATAGCTATCATATTTAAAGAGCCAAGAAAATCCAGTTTGACCACTAGGCGATGGAAACACCTGCGCTTGTGGCTCTTTCACCGGGATAGTGTGAGTCAGAAACGGACTGTACTCAATGCTTGCCATAGATAACAGCGTATCCCCTATTATGGCTTGAAGATGTTCCGTAATAGCCATCTCTCTTTCCAGAGAGGAAATTATTTGCGAGTGGGAACAACCTCCTACCCCCAAGCAGCATCCCACGTTGCACGGCCTGAATTACATTTTCTGATAAATTATTGTCCGACTGTATTTCCCCATGCAATATAAACTTCCATCTATGTTATCGTTCGGCGCAGCTCACTTCAAAGTTCCTAATTCTCATTCACGACGACAAATCAGTATGGCCATAATAAAATCTATCCCGCGTCTTCAAACTGGTCGTCAAATGTGTTCTCTAAAACTTGGTCGTCCAGCAGGTCAATTTGTTAGAACACAGGCGCATCCACTGTAGGTAGATTTGCTACTACTTTGCCCGTAATGCTCGGAAATCAGTGCTGTTTGTGTTTCTTCCCTCTAAAACGTTCAGCTCGTACTTATATCGCATGCTAAAAAACCGCAAGCTTCGAGGCAAAGTACCATATTCACATCCAATAACCAAACTACCTTACCTATTGTCGAAAAATTTTTGAATCTTAAGGCTAGGGAGAATTCCTCGCCGTAAGCTTAAAAGTGCAGGCGTCTTAATTAGATATGAAGACCATATTTAGAAGAGTGTCTTCTAAGTCAAATTCTTTATTTACACCGGGAAGTGATGCTCAAAGTTGCAGCAGATCCTTCGGGATAAACCCTGTCAGACTCGGTTCGAAACCAGTCGTCCACACAGATTTTTGCGGGTCCACATGGGGAGCCATGGGGGGTGTCTTCTGTCAACGAGCATACTGCGGCCGGCTAAGCTGGGTCTGAAGTTGCTGATTGGTCAAAGCACTCCGAGCAAGACCTCTTCTTGCTTCGTATTCCTACCCGTCTTTACGGCCAGGCATACGAGATTGTGTTGGTGCGCGCGTGTTACCGACGCGTGATGGGGACATGCCGCATTTGTCTTCGCAGCGGACTGGATGATAGCGCGTTGCGGGCGGGGTGGCAGATGGGCTGGCAGAGAGAGAGAGGGGGGGGGGCAGGCATTAACCAGCAGGACGATAAACGAGCCACCCGGTTGCATTGCTTCATTTGCTGCCGTGCGCGAACGAGGGGCCAAGGGATATCACAGTGGAGCCCACCTGCGTGCACAAGCCACGGTGGTTTACCTTCAAAAGTTGCCTCTTGCCTCACCCAACGAGGAGCCCCAAGTAGTACGTCAAGCTTTGATACTTGCATCGTTTTTCTACCCATGTGCCTTTCGGAATATATTTAACGGTAATTTTTGAATTTAAAGGATCAGTCACTGTTTTTATAATCAGAACACATTGTCAAAATGAAGCCACCTTTGGTCAGACATCTGGTTTTTCTCCCTTGACCATGTTCGGCTTACCGTTGACTAGAAAAATTCCGCCTTAATCAGAAATAAAGCATCGAGGCAACGATTTCTGGCTTCAAAGCGCAGCCCTGTACGAGGCATTAAACCCAACTGCCTAAGCAGAGTGCAACTGACTGTGGAGTGTCTGTCATCATTTTGTACTCAATCTAAATTCAACACGGGTGGGGTTGCCTGATAGGCTGGTAAGGTTTTCGCGCAAGCATCATTATAACTCGGAGGCCCAGAAAGCCGGGAGATTCGACTGTCACGATTTCATTTTAATGCTTAGTAGGGCATCTACCCAAAATGAAGACGTTTGCGGAATTGTAAACGCATTTCGTCGAAGTCAATACATTTCCAAAGCGAAAAATACTACGGTTTTGGAGGGCAACCTCATCATTTTGCAGTAAATGACAGCATTTTACGCCATGGAGAATTTCAAACGGTTGCAGAGAAGGCGATAAGGAGAACGGTTAAACTGGTCCGGTGTTTTGGGTTCCCCTGTCAACAGCACTGTTTGCCATGCCTACATGCGTCAGCTGACCATAAGATGGGACCTCGATCTGTACATTAGCGGATGTTAATGGTGTCTTTCCAGGAATGGACCATGGTAAAGTCATTTCTTCCCAGACAGAATTACGCTGTACTGCACAGTTATCGACAGCGGGAGAGAATGAAGGATGGCTTGAGTGGGAAAAGATGGTTTGAAAGGAAAGCAATTATTGAATCCCCGAAGTGACGGCTAGACCCTCGGCCACCCACAAGTCCGTCCGGAATACACATAAATGGGTTCGGTCTACGCGGTTTTCGCCATGATCACTGTCTTTTTCCAGCTGAACTTGATTGCTTATACTGTTAGATTGATCAAAAATCCTTGGAAACTTGTCCCAAGGCAGCAGTGGATGTCCGATTACTCAATAACGTTTATTATTTTTATAAATTCTATAGACCGGTGCTTGTGTGAAAGCTTGCAAGTGCAGTAGAGACACTCGGATATTGATTAAAGTGCACTTACCAGAACAATGCGCTCTTGATCCCTTTATTTAAGGGGGCATGAGGGTACTTACCTTTTAGTCAACAAACATGGACGTCGGCTTACTAGTCGACCACATAAGCAGATCACAAGAAAGCGCTAGGTCATATCCTTTCCTCCACTTTTTTTTCTAATTAAAGTGACCGCAGCTTGCATTCTCTTTAGTCGATTGCTTATCTCACATGGGACGACTGGTTTTAATGTGTCAATTTTGCCGATGCGAAGGTTTGATTTTACATGTCTATGATGTTTCGTTTGACTTTTAATAACACCTGAACCGTAATTCCAGAAAATGTAGGTTACAAGGACCCCAGGCCTCCTAGTAGAGTATGACTTGTACATTTTCCTTGAGAGGTGTCTTTTCCCTTTCCAATCCCACATAATAACTGTGTGATCTTCAGACTGGTTAGGCCGAGGTATTAAGGCGAGTGCACATTTTTGGTTCATATAATTATACGATCCTTAGTTTACTGTCTAAAATGTAGTTTTATTTGCCCTAATCCACTTGAATGCCACAAATTGGGCCAAGACGGTCCCCAAAGCCAAAAGAGACATCAGTTCTTATGCTTCGCGAATATTTGGTCGGCAACTCAGATACTTAAATTCGTTGAAACATGTCTGACCCTTATCTGCCAGGCAATTTATAGACCAGGTCAGTGAAACAATAGTAATAGCTATTAGATATTTTTCCGATGAATTGTAGCAATTTAATTTTAGTACTTTTGCTTTCCTTGGTTTCGTGACCCAACAAATCCGTGAAATATGCCTAAATAAAAACCTGCGCGCAGAGTACCCATGAGGTTATAAAAAGATATATATATATATCGTACTCCCGACGTAGATACTTGCTAAAAGCGCAGACACGTGTTTCGCCGATATTCTGCCGCTGCCTGACACAGCTGCGAGGGGTTCGGCTCTTCAGTGGGACCCCCAGTGTTCTCTAGGGGTTTCTGGTATATGAACTCCAGAGAGCAATCAAGTGAATAATTGCAGAATATATATATATATATATCAGGAATGGGCGCACACCGATCTATTGGCTTCACGAAGCAAACAAGCTCTGTATGGGTGGCAAAGCTCACGAACAGGCAACCAATTACCAGGCCGAAGTCGGCCAAGTCATAATAGTAGCGAGGAAGGACGACAGAGAGTGCGGGTAGATTGATACAGTACTGTTTCGGGTTTATTTTGCCTTCATTCAGCCAATCATATCTCTGACCAGCAGCAGTGCGCCCATTCCTGATTGATAAATACCCAATCTGCAGCGACAGAGAATGACAGGTGGCGAGGCACGGATGAACTTCGGTTCGATGAAGTGCTTTTGGCCCATATGGTAGACCCCAGTGGTGGATAAACTGCGCCAGGTGCGTCTGTGCGCATGGTTGTGCTTCTGGTCCCAGTTGTTGATCAGGGTTATGATTGGCTGAATGAAGGCACAATAAGCCCGAAACAGTACTCTATCAATCTACCCCCATTCTCTGTCGTCCCTCCTCGTTGCTATATATATATGCATGTCGAGTAGGCCTGTGACCCCTGCTGTCGTGGTTAGGATCTTATACGCTAGAGTTCTTTGTCGGCAGTAGTAAACTGGCGGGCGGACAGAATGGGGTCGAGTGAGATCCTAACCGCAACAGTGGGGGTCAGACGCCTATTTGACATGCTTATATACCTCACTTTGCAAGGCCTGTGACGCACTGACGATCAGCATCGACCGTGAAACGGCCGTCTGCGTCTGGCCTGTTGCACTATTAGCGATATATATGTAATTGTAGGGGGCGTTCACCGATCGTTCTTACGGAGCTCACTCGTTCCGTTGTGCCTTACAGGCGCTCTCTCGAGCCCAACCAGCAGCCGCACAGCGACGCATCATGTAGGCAGAATGGCATTACCGACAAAGACAAGGGAGAATAAAATGACCATTTCTGGCTTATTAGCCGTCGTCAGCCAGTCATACCTAATCCTCAAGTGTGGAACACCTGAGGCTCGAACTTTTGAACTGTTAGTTAGAAGTCTAACGCCTCTGACCACTGGGACAGGGGCCCGTCGTCCTGTCGGTTGCGATCGGGAATATAAAATGGTAGAGGGGCGTTCACCGCTTGTGCTACGGAGCCCACTCGTCCCTTTATGCCTTGTGGCCTTTTCTAAAGCTCCGCCAGCAGTCGCACAGCGGCCATTATATATATGCCTTATCTCAGCCTTGAAAGTCTCAGAATATGCACAGCGCAAAACGGCCCCCCTGTGATCGAGTGGCATAGGCCGAGAGGTCGAATTGCAGGTTCTATGGATAAAGTTTCCCTGAGTGAAAATGTCTACAGATGTTATGTCAACATTGAAACAGTCGCATATGCCAGGGTTCGGTACATCATTTCGCTCCCTCCTTACATGAACGGTGGTCAGGATTATGCGGCTCCATGTCAACTGCACACGACATTTGTACCTAAGGACGAACCCGAGTTGACCGATTATCTGACCGTTCTACCGTCGTTGCCGACGATGTCCACCGTGTAGTCCATAGCAAGGTGAAAGCAGGGACGGTGGCTTGCGCATGCTTAAGTTTATTGTGAATGTAAACCTGCAACACATCCACTGCACTCTCTCCTCCTCCCACGCCCTAGCCCGGTGTGAAGGCAGAGCCAAGAAGACGGGAGGCGAGGGAGGGCACTGGTAGATGGCACGGTCAAGTCCGCACCTTGGCGCTCCACTTCACATCCCTTGTCCACACAGCAAATGACCGGGTTTTTAACCAACCAACAACAATGGCGGGGAGGCGGTAGGGGTTCCGTTGTGAGCGACGGCAAACGGGTCTGTCACCGTACCCCTAAATGTTGACATTTGTTATGGTGAGCGATTCCGATAACGCCTGCCAGAATCCGATATGGCCCCCGTGCTGGTCCAACGCATCTACCACATGGTTCGTTTGGGGGCACGACCGACTATCCAGCAGTAGAAGCAAGACCATGAAGTAAGCATCAAATCAAAATTTACACATGCATAACAAAGCTGAAAACATTTTCGTGTGTATTAGTCGAATGCCCAGGCACGTATTTCATGAATTCTCTACGACCCTGTGACGCAAGCATACGACGTTTAACTCATAACGCTCCCCCAATATTCCCTCGGTGTATTTTAATATTTAACTGCTTTTTAGAGTTATCTTTAGAGCCGACTGTGCGCACCTGTAGTGTACTGTTCTCCGAACACACGCTCTTATGCCCAACATATAGCAAAATAATAACAAATAGTCTTTGCCTTCGCATTTAACGAACATCTTACGAATGACAGCCGCCGTCGTTTCGTGAGTTCGATGTCCCAGGAGATTGATTCGTTACGGGTTTTGCAGAACACTGTGATAAAAATGGTGCTACGAACAAAAAGACGAGGGTCATATTAATATCAATACCGCATTAGCTGGTGTCCATACTACATCAAATTACTACCACAAAATAACAGAGCATTTGTCGCTACGGTTTCTTTGAAAACACCTGTCACAACGATATATTCGTTCATTAATTGATTATCCACGCCTACACAATCAGTGTTTAGAATCGTGAGCTACGCGCACACTACCTCTCTCTTGTCACTACAGCGATGGTCGGGAGGCAGTTTTGGCAACTCCTGTAACTCCGAAATAGCGGAGTTTGGAGTCGATACTACTGATTGAGAGAATTCGGAGGAGGTCTTACTGTTGAACCAGACGGCATGAAAAGGCAGTATCCATCGGAGACTGTGCTACTCTAAACTCGACAACCTGCACAAACTGCAGGCTATAGGCGTAAGCAAATAAACGGGAAAGTAAGATGCTCCATGTATTTTTATTTGACATAGCCTCAAAGGCTCCAAGGCTGGGAAGTGAATTCACGCAATGTACGCCAACTTCATTTCGCTCCTATATACTACGGAATTCGATCAGTTGATATTGCTTTAGTGACGATTAACGTCTAAGAAAGACTAATTTTCCGGTGAAGAGCCTCGTTCCTTGCCTCTAGAGTAGACGAAGAAGAGGATAAATCGAAATTTCCGAGATCTTCGTATTTCGGAACAACGTTAAACAAACCGTTTATTACATTACTGATTACAAGTTCAGCTGAATCATGCACGCATCCTTTCGTAAGCGTCCTGGTGAAGACAAAAGCTTTCTATACTAAAGTCAGAAAGTTCAAGTGCTAGTGCAGAAAGCATCCGTATACTTGTGAATCCGCTGGAACGGAGGCCCTGGATGCCACAGAAGACATCGGATATCTGTTTGAAATCGGAGTTATTAGATGAAATCCTTCCGGCAACCAACGAGCGTGGAATAGTATACGAATAGGATCTGCTGATTTTAAATGGCCCCTCAAAACCCTCGGGTTTTGAAAAAAAACGTCCGCGATTGCATAAAAATAATGAGCTCGAAATCCCAAGCTTCAAACACATGGACTAATCCTCACCGTTTTCAGAATCTCCCATTAATATTCGTGTTATCCCAAATTATTGAATGTTTAAAATGAGGACTTAATGTTTGCAATCAGTGGCCGACCAAACTATTATGCCATTTCCTTTGGGTGAACGAACCACATCGAAGTAAATTAAGGCAAACTGTTTCTCCTGTGATTTTGGATTATCTCCCGATATTTTACATACACCGTTACCAAGATATTCCACCTTCTAGGCAGGCGGAGAAATTTTCTGTCTTTATACAGTCTTGTCAGTTGCTGAAAAACAGCTAGCACATTACAGTATGGCGTCCTAATGGACAGAATTTCAGAGGACTAACTTCATTAACAGCGGTATTACGAATTGCAGTGAGGAGATCAATAACTTACCGGAAGCGCAGCACTCATTCTTCTGCCCTACAAGTGCATGATTACAGAAGCAACCCTTCTTGGAGTCCTTTAAATAAACTTGAAAATAATCGTCATTGAGACTGCATATACGTTATTAAGAGGGTCGGTAAGGCCTGGCTGCGCATTAAATGATTTTTAATCGTCAAACTTCGTTTCCCCAAGCAGCTCCAGGCATGCAGGTGAAAGGTGACCTCCGACCATCGAATGATCCCTAGAAGCGAGTAGCTGCCGACTAATGGTTCATAAGTCTGGACAGAGTATGCCCGATGAGGGAAGGCGTATCCATCTCAACAAATTAACTCCGACATGTTTCTGGTTCGTACCAAAGCCTTTTCTGAAACATATGTCTGCCTTTGTGACGTCAGCAGTCCAAAAAGAATGATTGGGACGCTTTTTCAGCTGGTCCCTAGATCTCTTAACACACTGGTCGCCGTCACCATGGCTTGCTAGATAAATCAGCTCCCCACAATTCGCGGACATTTCCGCAGCAAACAGTACACATCCCAGTTTGTGTATTTAAAAAGGAAGTTTAACTTTCCAGAACATGGATTTC
>CACRXP010000530.1:359780-404924 GCA_902702965.1 Spirometra erinaceieuropaei | reverse complement strand
AGTCCCAGCTTATCAGGAACTGGGCATGAGTTATGTCTGACTGAAGGCGACAAATGTGCCAGGAATGTGAATGCAAGTCTGCCCTCGCATTGTCCGCAGTCCTACCTGATTATTTCCAGCTCGCGGGGAAATCCATGTGTCTGTGACCGCAGCCAAGTACGAATTACTTACTGACGCCGACAAGTGCACAAATGCTGCAGTATTTCCAAGATAAACGCATACTTTGGTATCTAACAGAGCGTTCTCTGATGTCCTCGTCCATTTTAATTCTAATGTCGGGCCGATTTTCTCTGCCTAATATTGCCCTAATAATCCTGCTAACGGTAATTAACGAATGCTGGCTGGCGGCAATCAAATTAACAGAGCTGATTGCCCCGGGAGAGATTCAACATCTTCTCTCGACTGGAAAGCAAATAAGTGGGACTGCTGTGAATTCTCACTTTCCAGGCGATTAACTCGATTAGTTATTTTTTTGGTTTTTCGTCTGTCACACAGGAGGCTTCCCATCTAAACGAAGGTTGAGGACTCGCAAACGAAGTTCTACATGGAGGAAGGACGGAAACAAGACAGGGCCGTGAAGGTTACAAAACACTGCCAAGCGGGTTGAAATGTGGTTTAAGTTTTAGATTTATAGACCTGGATAAGAGGATGACTATTTAAAGAGGTGGCGGACGGATGCAGTGTTAACAGATTGATCGTCAGGACACTCTTGCAGTGAAAATTTAATAGGAAGAAAAGATAGCAGATCTGAGTTTTAAAAATTGATCCGTTGTATGCTATCAAGACCAGTTATTTCAGTTTCCGACAGGGCATACCTTTTGATTGGAGCGGACCGCTGGCCCAGAGGTGGAGCAGGAAGATTTGAATTTCGATACTGAACAGAATATTCCGATGCGGAATTTGCATCAGTAAATTATGTCAGCGAGGCCGGGGAGAGTTGTCACCGACTTATTGGCCATTGAAATGCTATCGCCTATGAGGTTTACAAACCGAAATTTTCAAACAAACCGGAATCGCTTTATTCCATCCCACAGTCAGGATTGGTTGGTGGACCCATCTGCCTAGGTTGTTCTCATTTTATTATGTGTCCAATGTACTCTCGACTTTTCCGAAAAAAAACAATCTAAATGCACTTGTGGAAATTGTCCAAAACACAGTACCGTCAGATAAAAGATCAGGTGAACCCAAATGTACTCATGAACCGAAGTAGGGTACGTATCGTCAAAAAGGCCACTGTGTCTTAATTTTTTTCTAGTTTGCATAACTTTGCTTTTATTATTCAAACTAACTTCTCTTGTGATTAAAAAGAATAGTAATCCCTGACAGGTATATTCAGCACATTAGGAAGGCCGCGACTTCATTAATGAGACGAGTTTCTTCTAAAGTCGATGAGCCTTAGTCAACGCCTCATTAAAATCTGAATGAAGCGCATTGGTTTAGAGTACAGTGAATGGGGCATACTGTAGGATTTGTGGTTGATGAGATGTGTTTAACTCGGTACGAAGAAGCTCATTGCTTTGAAATCGAAGCCTTGCGATGTTGGTACTCATCGACCTACAGTCTTGATATCTTCTTTGCTCTAAGTTCAATCTGTGTAAAAGATAAAACTGGATGTACTCTTACGAGGCGATTTTATTTAAAAGCAGTTTTCACTAGTAAATATTTCATCCTAACATATAGCATTTCCGCATGAGACATGATAAAGCGGACAAACGGTGAACCGCTTCTATCCTTATAACTATGCGCGATTAAGCTCCACGCTGGAGTTGTTAACATATACGGGTTTTCGGATTTTCAGTAGCCAATTTTGCATAGTACTACAGGTGTATCACTCTGCATCGATTAACTCTGGGTTTTATTAGGCAATATTTAATTTAAAACATACTGAACATGAAAAATATCATTTTTTGTAAACAACCTAATAGCCTACTCTTACTTTCATGCGTTCTCAACGAACTTTAGGGGAGGTATCGCTAACTGTTTTAATACTGTAGATAGCGAGGTAGGGTTGACTGCTTCAATGTCAAAAACATTCAACTGTAGAAAGGGCTAATTTTGAACTGTCATGTGGGGTTTATGAAAAACGGGTTTCGAAATCCAAGGATCCAGGTCAAATATTCCTCAAGTAAGCAGATAAGAGTCACTCTAAACTTCATACTTAGGTTGTGCGGCCAAAATCGACGTATACTATAGTTTTTTTAGGATACTGACTAGCATGGGTGTATAGTCATAAAATGAATTAACATGAAACACTATCGCACCAGTGGTGTTAGTCAGTCAACTTTTTGTTTATTCATATTCGGTTTGCTATAGCCGCGGATGAATTTGTCTTTTTAAAAAGAGAAAGAGCCTTCGACCTGTTGGTTAAAAGTCCAACACCTCTAGCCAACGGATCGCGGGATCCAGCCCCAGGTGTTCCACACTTCAGGATTGGGTATAAATGGCTGACGACGGGTAATAAGCCAGAAATTACCATTCCAGCCTCCCATTTCGGTAAGATCGCAGTTGGTAGCCAGACATTACACGTTGCTACTGTCGACGTACGTACTTGTTATCAGTAGGTGTACTTACCTTGTCTAGGGCACTTATTATCAGTAGGTGTGCTCTTACTGAGCTAGGCAGGTTGCCCGTTTCGGTCAGGCTGTTGGGTTTAGTGAGGGTTAGGGTTAGGCGTTTCAGTGTTAGGGTTTAGGCTTACGATTATGGTTTGGCTTTAGGGTTAACGTTATGGTTTTCTGGGTTAGGTTTAGAACATTTGGTTTCCGCTTTGCGTTTGAGATTCGGTTTAGGGTTTCGGTTAATGGTTTCCAATTTTCGGGTTAGGGTTAGGACCTCAGGTTTAGGTTTCCGGTTTACGGTTAGGATTTGAGTTTGCGATTAGTTTTCAGTATTACGGTCAGGTTTTAAAGTTAGGGCTACGTTTAAGGACTACGGTTTGGTCTAAGATTTCGGTTAGGGTTAGGGTTAAATATGCCGTTAGGATTACCGTTAAGGTAAGACAGAGGCCTCGCCGTCCGCTTCCACATTCCTGGCTACCAAATGCGATCCAACCCCCATTTCTATACCAGTAATGTTATTCAGCGCAAAATCTGCTTGTGGGGCGCAATACAGTGTATCGGAAGACTGGGTTATCCCTTTACAATGCTTCTATAATCGCTCAGAGCGAATGACTGTCAACGCAACTTAGCCACACTCCATACATGAGACAGCCACTAAGTACGGTGTAGAACGTAGGTCCCATACTTGCATTGAATTGGAGAAGACAGTTAGGCCATTATAGCTTCCAAGACACGAGTGGTTTCAGTCGATGTCTAGAATTTACCTCCTTTCTCGATTCAGAGCGCGCAGTCCCTCTTGATTTCTGATCTATCAAACCGGCGCCCATCCACCCTTGAAATTATTACACCTGCATAGTACAGAACTGCTCAATCATCAGATTCGCGCGGCTCCATTCACAGCATGCCTTCCATGAGAACCGTTCTACACTGCATCATTTGTGCGCTGTGTGTCCTGAACCCAATTATCGAGCAGACCACGTCTCTATGGCATTCCTATAGTGGGAGTGACTTATGTGGCTCCTCTAAACTGGACGTGGGGATAGGTACGTCCCGTTCAAGTAGTAATGGCGGACCTGCGCATAATACCGGAAATGGTTAAATATTTTTGTGCCCTCATCCCATCAACAACCCTAATATAAAAGTAGACCATTGCCCTAATCTTGACCCTAACCCTGCCCTAAACCTGAACTCCGCAGTTAACACCAGTCTGCACCATAACCCAAAACTAGATCCTGACTTACCTTAACATTAAGTTTAAACCTGGCTTTGGACCTAATCCTTAATCTAATCCTAACTCTAATTTCACTGGAAGTTGGTTCAAAGCCACCCGTATTGCAGGCGGTTCCTGTCCTCATGTCCTGTTTAGGGGATCATAGAATGTAGTCTTACCATTCCTATTATCCTGGGCAAAATGTGCTAGAACGCGCGAATTACTCGTGTATTTTGACACACCGATAGCAGAACTGAAACCAACCTTCGCTCTTCTAAGTTGCTTGGACATTATTCAGTCTTTTCTGCCCCTGTTGTCCCTAGATATCTACTGGTACCAGGAAATTTGAAAGGTCTATTGAGGAAACACACCACCGTTGCGGAAGCCCTCCGTTCCATCTCTGATTCACCAACTCAGTTTTGCCCAACAACATCTTAATTTATAATTCAACCACTATTCCTACTAAGTAGACAACCGAGGGGAGAGAAAAAGCGTTGTCTAGACTGCCGTTCTGGCAAAAGGCATGAGCTTCAATTTTGCGTCACAGAGTTGATAACCGCGGCGGCGATCGCAGCAGAAATACACATTTGCGAGGTGCGCTGAACCGACACAGAAGCCAAGGTCAGGCATTTGGGAGTCAGAAAGGATGGGATCGATAGTTCAAAACGGCATCTCTTTTATTCCTCCTCGAGAGTGGACGACCGAGATCGTTTGCTCCTGTCTATCTGGCTGGAGAGGAAGTAAAACTGGCCCGCAGTTTATGCACATACTTGAGCGGGTGAACAGTAAGGTAACAAAGCCTTGGGGATAGTAACCAGCGCAAAAAGACAGAAAATCAAGATGAACTGCAGCAGACGAATGACATTTCGCATACAAGCACAAGCATTCGTCGAGGAGAGAGGAGGAGGAGACAGTAGAGGTAGTAGAGTGAGACAAGAATGGGTAAGATGTGGTTTTGTAGCCCCGCCTGATGGACACAATGCTGTTGGTGTTAAGGTTTAGGGAAGTACAACCACGCATTCTCAATAGCTTTTCTTTTGCATGCGACTACTTGACCTCGTCGCCTGTGCGTTCCCCCGTCCCACCTGCAAAACCCCGTATTACCACCGGTCCTGTGTTACAGGTGACTGTGATTTGGTTACTTCAGGTGGGGCTACATAACCACATCCGACCCAAAAGTGGCCTTCAATTATATCCAGAGACAACGTACAAGACTTCACGGCAATCGAAAGACAACAGAAATAGGTCGGTTTTTCAAAGTAACAGAAATACTAAAGAAAGATGGTGACAAGAGTTGACTGCAGATACCTCTGGGGATTTGGCGCTGGAAATTAAGGAATCGATTCTGGCGTGCACGTTATTGTTGTTTGCTATTCGTGCGCTGGCCTTCCCGCGCTCCAAGGCCTCGGATCTAAATTTAATACAAGATGCCGATGGAAAATGCTAGTTTCTCAAGCACCTCGGTCCCCATCCACAATATTGGTCACTTTACATGACATCACCGGCTTGGCCAGTGACGGTAATCCCCCTCCAGCTTTATCAAAAACGCATTCGGTAATATTAACCGTCGACCTTCAACTCCCAATTTCTCTGTCTCATACAGGGACATCGTTCCTTGCGGCCAACTTCAAGTTCCTCAGCAAAAATAATTATTTCTGGCTGGATAATTAACTGGAAATCGGGACACTTGGAAAACTCGAATGTGTTACCTTGACAGGGGGGAAATCGATGACCTATAAACGCATCTTCGTACGAACCGTGCAGACTAGGTCGTGTGGGGCAGATGCAGATGGGCTATTTAGCTTTGTCAGCCACTCCGGTCGAGCCGACCTTCAGTCTTCATGACACTGTCTTCTCATCGGAGTCTTGTGGATGAGGGGGTAGAACGAATGATGAATACTGCGCCAGATCTACCTCTCCGTAAAATAAATCGTTCGTAAGCCATCAGTGCTGCCCCCACCCCATGGACACATGATGGACGTCTTCGCATGCGATGATCGGACTTTCAGGTAAGCACGAAAGTGTACAGGTAAGCCTGACCGTCGGAAGAAGAAGATGCGATCGCCGGAACAAGAAGTTTATTGAACTGGCTTATCGGATTCTCATTCGAACCCATTTTCAGGCACAGTCGCCGATAAATATAGTGAAGACACAATGAGCGCAGTACCTATAGGCTGCAGTTTACATGCCACCACACGTCTACTATAATTAGCAGCACCCTCGTCGGTGGTTGGGGGTCATACTTGATGCTATTATTACTCGTTAGTTCTCACGAGAGTCGTTAGTGGCCATGATTTCGTCACTAATGTTGATTCTTAACGCGATGATTGCTCTGCAATTTTGTCCACCGTCAATGGAATCGTTGGTAGCCCTCGTCCGCCCACATATAACTGCATTGTCCACGCAGTTTCAGCACAGGATATGGAGACGGAAGGTCATTACATCCGCTAACTGACTGAGCCGGAGAAACATGACTCAAGTAGCTCATAGCTCACAGCGGTTCTCACCCCTTGACTGAATCTCGGCCTGGCTAAACTCGAAGGCGTGGCCGGGTCCGGTCGACTGAGCTATCCTCGTTGATGTCTCTATGGAAAGAATTAAGGATGAAACACTTATAAGGTAAAGCAATATGCTGCTCAAAACAGTTACCATAACAGAGGAATAACATAGTATCGCAAGAGTAGTGTTCATTTATTTCCTTCGGGTGCATGCTTACATATTTTCCCCTTAAGACGTTACATACCATGCACAATGAGGTTTGAAAATCAGTTGATGGAAAACCAGGATTGTCTGCGGATGAATTTTCGAAGGTCCCACCGATACTAATGTTTGCATCGCAAGTCTTTCTCGAACAGGTCACTTAAGGACCGCCGTTGCATGTGGCCAAGCTCTATAACATCTGACACTATACACAAATGAGTATCAGCAATAAAAAGGAGAACATCATTATATCTGGTCAATTTTTTCCAGCATTCGTAATATCCAAACGAGTTAAAAGACAGAGACATAGCTAGGTGTAGGTGGTCACATGTAGTTGCAAATTTTCATCTTCACAATTCTGTGGGCTCTGTGCATAGGTAATTTTCACTAAAGACTAGTTCAGAAGAACAGTATGAGATTACTGGAAAAAGAAGTTTATTGGCCCGACGGTCTGGCTACTCACTCGAATCCTTCATCAGAGACAGTCACAGATAAACGTGATTAAATCACAGGGCGTGCAGTATTTATAGGGCGCGAATGTCACCTAACCACATGAATATCATAATTAACAGTCGCATGTTCGTCGTCGAGATCGCATTTTGCGTGACAATTGCTTGTTCGTCCGCATGTAAGTAGTTAATGGCCGCGATTTCTTCCTGGTTGCTGGTTCTTGACATGATCATTACCTGAAGATGTGGCTCACTGGCGGGGTCACTAGCAATGGGGTTCGCCCATCACCATTATCTGCGAATGCCTTTGATGATGGGTTTGAGTGAGCATTGCAAACGTCGGGCCAATAAACTTCTTGTTTCAGCGATCGCTTATTTTTTATGAATTAGTCTTTAATTTAAATTGCCTATCCACAGGGCTCGCGGAGCTGTGACGATGACATTTTACACTTACATGTTGTCGCCTACACCTAATTGATTGTGTTTCGGGCTTTTACATGTTCTGGATATGACTGATTTTGGAATTCCAGACATCAGACGAATGCGCTTCTTATTTCAGTGACCGTGTCTTTCCCTTCTGATGTGGTTCCTGGAACTCACCTCCTCGCTTCTATCGGTAAAGGCTTATTGGACAAAAAATCAATTTCCTGTAGTTGTTCGCAGGACGAACTAGTCAATATCCGATTAAGAAGAGACAGTGGTGGCATCTGTTTTTCATAAGATATCTCCTGCATAAGTGAAAAAACGAAAAATGACTCTCAAGGATCTCTTTACAACACCGTGTGCTTCCACCCCTAGATGTTCGTTTCATTTAATTTAAAGTGAATGATGTTTTATGGTTACAATTCTAGTCCGTGTGTCATTCATTTGCACTCTGTGGTGTTATTGAGATCTACGAAAAGCTCTCTGGAGTACAACCCTCCGACTGATCACGTCCAACGTCCTAGATATCGTCACTCGGTTTACAGTTGAGGTAGCCACAGCTCGTTGCTCCCATACAGGCAAAATGAAATAATCATAGCTTTATTAAGTTTTCTAGTGCTGCTCATTCAACCACTGGCCATTGCCGTTAGAGTACAGCATGACACCATCGAAACTTGTTGGTTTTTCGTCCATTTGCGATTGTGATACTGCTGCACACATAACAAATACCTCTTACTTTTACAGACAAGAGATTTTTTAATAAGATTCCCTGCGATCATGAAATTTGACAAGATCCTCAAAGAAACCCAGTCATTCATATCCTAACTCACAATTCTACCTGCATAGTTAACTTCATGGTCCTTCGGCAGACGGCCATCGCAGAGGGAAATCATATATTCTTCAGCCCAGTAACAAAGGAGTTCAGTGCTTCATTATATAACCGGAAACAAACCATCGACACTTTCAATCAGAAATATTGTCCTTACATAAAAATCTTTTCCGAATCGCAAGGCCGAGGTTGAGACCTTCCAAGCATTCTTAAAAGCTAGAACTAGTTTTCACGAGTGTTTTTTCGAATCGTGCTTTTCTGACTTTTACGTAAATTCATAACTGTATTCGTTTCAAACCTGGTAACAATAAAAAGGAGCCGTTTTAATACGCCTTGCTGCATCACGATATAATTCCTTACGCATCATTTCCGTTTATTTTTGGCAAAATAGTATATCCTCCTCCCTGATAATTACTTCTCATTCCGGGCCAAAGGCTCAGGCAAGCCAAACAATCCTCTTCGAAGTCAGGAAGTCTTCTTCTTGTTCTCTAATTCGTGGTAGGTAATCTGCGCTTAATTGTTATAAGGCGAGGAAAGACTGCCCTCGGCCACTGTCCACGTGGATAACAAGTTTCAGTCACCGTAGACGGGTTTGTCCCTTGTGTAACAGTCGGAATGAAGTCTCGGGCTTCCCTCTCCCCCAACACCACATCAACGACCACCACTATCTCAGCGTAGCAGAATGTCCTCTCGCTCACACACAGCTTTCCCAATTACGTCAACGCATATCCCCGCAACCCCCTTTCCTCCCTCCTATGTGCTACTCTCAGTCCCTTTGTTTAAGTCTGGTTTTCGCGCCCACTCATTATTAGCTTAGCTGGTCTCTATTGGGCGAGGAAAACCGAATCTGATTAGCAAGAGGGCTTCATTAGTCGCGCTGGGCCGGCCGCCCCCTCCCCCCTGGAGCTGCAGACATTTGTACTGGGATAATCCAGTTAAACGACGAAACAGATGTGGTGCCTTTTACGAGTGCGCAGGCGCGCACGTTGTCAAGCCCTCATCCGCGCCTTCCCCGGTTTGTTCTTTCATTGGTCAGTGCCGACGCATGAGCATTTCTAATTTCTGGCTCTCGAAATCGGGCCGAAGGGGGGGGAGGATAGGAGGGGGCAGGCAGGAGGAGCAGGCACAGAAGGAGGAGGAGGGGCATAGGGGGTAATTACATTTTACGATAAGTTTTCTCATTCCACCCTTGAAATGTCCCCTTCCTCGACCACCCGTCTCAACCGTTAACAGCTTCCCGCCCGACTGACCAGACTATAGTCGTGTTGCGCGAGTTGCGACGGTGACTGGGACTGGTGGTCTCCGCGTCTACTCGGACATCTGTTGATCCTGCCTCAACCCCCGAACTAATTCATCCTCCAATCCGGCTGGGCCTGCAAAGCCAATACAGCCATGGCTTCACAGACATCGGCACAAGAAGCACTTGTAGCTTGTATGAGGATTTAATGCGGGGATGGGGTGGGGGTCTCGCTCACTAAATGTGACATAAAATAAAGGGAAATTACGAAGCGATTACTGCCATGCTTCGGCCCTATGCACTCCGAGAGGAGACACTTTCCTCCTCTAAACTTGCCTAACAGTAATGTGCCGAAAGTAAGGATCGACAGTGGTAGTTCAGCTCAAGTATTGTCTCGCCCCTGATTGTTCTATGACCACTATATTGCCGTCGCACGATTCAGCCAAAAGTTTCGCCATCAGACCACTTTAAAAACCAATCGTCAGTGTCGTGGAAGAGTGTCCCAAGGTTTTGGTATTAGCTTTGCTCATGGGACTTCTGAATGTCTCGTATTTCAAATTCCGCTAAAACCCTATGAATGTATTTATCCAGCAAGGACACGCTTTCCCCGTAGCAATGATAAAGTGCTTCCTTTTTTGGCTCTTGACTGAGTAGACTAAATTTTCATTACTTATCGAACAACAAGGAGCAGTCTCAGAAAAAGGTTTTTTTGTACTTTGTATGCGTTGGATAATTTGATTATCCATGGAAAACCAACCAGTTGTTGCACGGAAACCAGGTAATATCTGTTAGCCTTTGGTCCGACGGCACGGAACAAATACAGACGATTAAAATACAAGGAATGTTCACTGCTTAGCAAGCACGAAGACCGTCGTCCCGTTAAAATATAGTGAGATTTTTACTATGAGATATCCACCAAGCAAAATGTAGAAGAGGGTCTTAGATGAACATCTTTAAACGTTATACTAATTTCGTGATGGCATTTTATTTTAGATACTAACCAACAAAAACAAGAGGATACACAGGCTCGACGTGAACCATGATCACCATTACTGACTCAAAGCGAACCAAGCAAAGCGATGCTGACCTCCTACCGCCTGAATCAGCAAGCCCAATGGATGTGGTCGATCTAGGCTCCATGCGAGCTCAGTACACCAAAAAAACGGAAAGACCGCCTTTTGCTGCCCTCGCAGAGGTATTCTTACCTCAGGAAATTATAAGCAGCATTGAGAATCACCAAAAGGGTCTAGAGAAAACACCCTTGTCACAGAATTGTCTGCAGTTTGTTGGTAGCAGAACGACTTCCTCTTCTCCAAGTAATCGAACCAATGATGCTCAAAACTGTGTATATTGTCTGGCTAAAGTTGCACACCCTCGGCTGGGTAGGGGCGAATCCTATGCCTGCGGTTACAAGCCCTATCGATGTGAGATCTGTAATTACTCCACCGTTACAAAGGGCAACCTCGCTATCCACGAACAGTCGGACAAGCACTTAAATAATGTGCAGGTAAGACGGCATGGTCAAAAGTAGACTTCAGCTGTGGTTTGATTGGGGCGAGTCCAATGGTATGCACAATTTGGTTAGGACTGTTTTACAGGAGCAGACAAAGTAAAATAAGCAACCTCAACTTTAGAATAATGCCTAGATCCGAAATTATTGACGTTTTTTTTATTGCCATAGTTTATTTATTGAGAAACTCACTGTTTAAATAAATGTGATTTAATTTCTTCATCAAACTACGAGCGACGGTCATCTTATGCTGCTAAAATTTAGTAGGTGACCTTACAAGTATTGTCGACTAATGAGTCCCCTTCCCTATGCAGCCAGTTTTCTTAGAAAGTATGGCATTTAATGCGGTATCATCGGAAGCCATTTTTGTTAAATAAAGAGCCGTGACCGCGATATGATTCTATATTTTGTAAAGGGAGTGAAGCAGGAAGCCCCTTCGGTATTATTGCGGGCACCTACAATGCTGCTTTGGGATTCGTCTAAAACCCCACACAATCTACCTCAATTTATAGCAGTATATTTCCCACTTCTGTGCCGAATTACGCCCTTATCTCGGCTGATTGTGCAACAGAGCACAAATGTCACGCTTGTCGTGGATTCCAAGCCGAAGTCCAAGAACTTCGTTATATTGTACGAAGTGGTCAGCGGGTATTCATGATCGTATTGGCGTCGACTTCCAAATCCTGCGAGTATACCCAATTTGAATTAACACAGCGTGGACCCATGGCTGGTCTGTCATAAGTGGAAACTTCGTTCTTCACAAGATAACAAACGTCAACTCAACATACAGACATTCCCGGCGCCTGATTGCGACTTGCCTGATGAACAGCAGCGAAAAAAATCGAAAATAGGCAGTCTGTAATTATTCTCCTTGGTTCTATGCAATCCCAGATTACCGTGTTCTCTCTTCACGTCACCCTGTGTACAGTTCCATAAACAGATTTTTCTCTCCACCACCGTTGGAACTAATCACTTTTTTCCTTTAAAACTTAGGATTATGATCATCAGCAGAGTTTGCAATACCTAAGGTCTCTCGAAGAAACTTCGACAGGGGTTATGACTGAGTTCAAGAACAACAAGACTATTAATGACGGTGCTACCCTTGAAAAGGAATCAAAGAATTCTTATTCAACGAGCCGAAAGACTCCGCCAAATATAGATGTTCAGGGATTCAGCAGCTCGGAAGGAGATCTCTATGGCTCTTTCAATGTTCGACATAGATTGTTCCAACCAGTTCTTCATTGTCTCAAACAAAATGGTCTTAAAACCAATGGAAGACCCGTACAACACTCATCTCAACTTTGCGCTGGTGCAATGCACACGAAAAACGCCTCGGTTCATGTTGGGAACTTCTTCGATCTCCACGGAGACTATGATCTCACACAAACTCAGAATCTTGCTGAAACGATGAGCCAACCTCTCGTATGTCTCATCTGCTCTGTCTTTTGCACGGACAGCCCCGAGGTGCTGATAGAGCATGCCGAACGCAGTCGCATCCCGCTTGACCTAGAGGCTGCCAATCGGCAAGTCACGACTCACTCAGAGGGTATGTGGCACTGCAGGGTATGCGCCTATCGCAGTGCCCTGAAGGCCAACTTCCAGCTGCATTGCAAAACCGAGAAACACGCTCAGCGCCTCAATCTCTTAGTGCACATATGGGAAGGTGTACCGCCGAACACGCAAGACCTGACTGGTGTGTTATGCATCCAAGAGGCTAGGGCAGCTGACATTTCTTCCGCCTTCACTAAGTGCCTTCAGATTATATCCACCAGTGGTTCCACATCTTCATCTTCTATCTCTTCCTCTTCTTCCACAATCACAACTCCTTCTTCCTCGTCCACCTCTGCGTCTTCGGTTCCCTGCCAGGCCTCAGCTTTTGTTCAACTTCGATGTCTTGCTTGCGGTTTCTTCTCTGGTTCAGTGCACAAGTTCCGCGTTCATTGTCAGATGCTGAGCCATGTGCGCTTCACGCGGCTTTTCAGCCTCATTACACACAAAAGGAACGAACTGAGAGCCTCCCTTGACTCCTTTATACAGACCTATGCGGACCACATGAAGACGGTTCCGACCTTACCAGTTGTCTGTACCGCGAGGAATGCATCAGAACCGAAAGCAGTCACGACTGTAAATTCTGCCGTCATGCAGAATCTCTTTAAAATGATGGCTAACTTCAAGGTCGTCTACGCCTGCCGGCCCTGTCTTCAAGAAGCACCAGCTGAAGCAAACAAAAACTATCATTGGTTCAGCGTAACCGAGGCTCTGAGACACTGCCAGTCAGAAGAGCATCAGGTCAGCTAGTAAATTTTCTTATGGACGCGCACTTACATCTATGAATAATAACCTAACATTATTCGATCGTCAGGCGCTGAGAAGCAGCTAACAACGTTGGTAAATGTGGGCAGGCATGCAGTTCCAGACATGTCTATTGAGGGAAATTTAGTTAAATCAGTACACACTTTTGTTTTTCTTAGATTCTTGAACAGATGATACCGATAAGGCAATGATTACGTGTTAGTCTGACTAAACCACAACAACAGTCGTCTGACGACAGAGTGTGCTTAAATTACCCCGATCGAATTCCATCGATCCATAACAGTGCAGGTAGGTAGTTATAATATAGTATGCATTAATAACCTAAATCGCGACTTGCTAAACTGCCTCTCAGGCACACGTTCATATGGCGAATGACCCAAACGGGAAGAAAAAAGCACAATCCACTTATACCTGAGCGGTGTGAACTATTTGCGTCACCTTATGACGGACGACTGTCACTAATATTCAGTGTGTCGGGAGAAACAGGTGGCTGTCAGTGAATTAGTCATGACCGATGCACTCGAATATGCAGTTCGCAAGCAAGCAACGGTGGATGATTGTACCTCATTCGACACAGTTGTTTCCAAAATAGACCCTTCACGTGCGAAATAATGGTTCGATGCGCGAGTATGAAGCACTTGGGATTTTGCGTAAGGCCATCTGTAATACAGGAGATCAAAATTTCCCGGATCCTAATGAAATAGTTCCCGCCCAGGCTTGAATTTTCAGTGGTAGGCGTTTTACTGTTCGGAAGTTCTGGATTAGAAATCGCACTTACTTCTTCAAAAATGACGCTTCCGATAACGATCATTTGCACATTTTCCCTGCTTGACATTTAAATGTGTGTCATATCTCCGACGCAAACAGACAGCTCTGGACTCTCAACCTGTATTAATTTCTAACTTGCTCCGTTGAAACTAAGGCAACTTCTGCAGTGCGAAACCAAATTAAGGAAAGCCCTAGGGCAACGGAGGCACACTTAAACTTTGGAGATTATAGAATTTTGAGGTGACTCAGATCTTCCAGGGAACTTCTCACAACATAGATATCTTTCACGGAATGTACTGTGGCGTGCATTTCGATTGTGCGCTTGGGAAACTTATTCCTTTCGGAATTCGAATTCCCGCAAGACTCGCACATCCTTTGAGGGCTAGATCGCAGTTGTTAGCCAGGAATGGGGAAGCGGACGGCGACCGTACCTTTAATCCTAACCTTAACCCTGATCCTAACCCTAACCTCAACCTTTAACGTTAACCGTTAACCTTAAGGGCAACACTAACCCTAACCCTAACCGAAATCGTAAACGGAACCGCAGCCCTTAGACATAGTCTTAACTGAAAACCTGACCGTAATACTGAAAATTAATCGTACGCTCAAACCTTAATCGTAACTCGAAAACCTAAGCCTAAAGGCATAACCCTAACCCGAAAATCGGAAACCACTAATCGGTACCCTAATCCTAACCTCAACCATAAAACGGAAGCCAAATGGGTCAGATGTGATTATGAAACCCCACAAAATGGCCCCAGTAAACAAACTCCCCAGCCCCCTGTAATACGGGGCCTGGCTACCAATTGCTATCTAGCCCTTTTGAGTATTGCAGATTTTTCCCATAAAGAAACTGTCAAGCTTGTCTGAATGGACTTCCCTTCTTGATACTGGGAATTGCCCTAATGAACTCCGTCCCGCCTTCTTAGTGTCATTTGCAGACCTTCGAGGGAAGCCTAACCTCCCCGCTCTACGTGGAGGAGGTCGAAATCCTGTGGGAGCTGGCTGGAAAGAGAGGAACTGCCGACCAACTGCCCGCCGTTATCGCGCGTTTTCTGATGGAGTCAACGGACACAACAGAGAACACGGACGCATCTTCAAACGACCCTCAGGTCAGCGTAACAAACGAAAGGAATACGAAGCTGGATCCGCCAACAGGAGCAGACTCCGCATTCGTTGTGTCCGGCGGTGTTGACTCTGTTTCCGGTGGTAAGCCGACTATTGTCTTTCCAACAACCCACTCATGCAGGATGCATTTCGAAAATCGGAAGTAACACGCTTTATCAGAACGCACATGGAGCGTAAACTTTTAAGTTTTTTGCACGCTTACATTGAATAAGTTTTGCTTGAAGAAACACAGTATGGATGCATGGACGAGATCAAAATACAGAAAAGATCCGGATGCATTGACGGCTGTTGATCAGTTGCGTCAGAAGTTTTCGAACCCTCTTACTTCTTTCCTGTTCAACTGGTCTTAAACTTCATTTCTCGAGCAAAATTTGCACCGCTGATAGCCGAATTGATATCAAAGAATCTCCGGTCGCCCAAATATGATAAGTGTCTACGACTGAAAAATCTTCCGGTCATGTGCTCAATAAAATCTCGATAAGTTTTGGGCTTATGGTTATAGGCAGTAATTAATGCTAAACAATATGTAAGCAAAAAATACTTTATGAGGTGAGTTTCGCTAGGACTTTCAGCCAAGTTATGCAAAACATTACCACATACACACTGGTATCGTTAAGCAAGATATACAAAGTAGGCGATATGCCTTTAAAATCCTAGGAAACACAAGAAATATAATCATGAGTTCTGGGGTCTAAACTTGCACCAATTTCATGGTTCGGGAGACGTACTTAAAGAGTTGCAGTCTGGTATTAGACCCAAAACATTTTAAACGTATGTGTTCTCTGGTGGCCTCTGTCAAGAATGACAGCTAATATAGATGTCTGGATAAACAAATCACGTTCACGATAGTAAACCTACCCCGGTCATACACTTCATCCTTACCAAAATACCTTCTTCAGCCGCGTATGGGATCTAGACAAGCCATTTAATGCTGCTTACACTTGGGAATTTCAAACTGTCTTTTTATATAAAGGCAAGGATGGGTCATCTGACCGCGTACAACTTTGCAGTGACCCCAGTGTATCGTGGAATGATAATCTGCTAGAATCAACCTGAATGTTTCTGTTAATGTTTTTTGGCTGACGACTAATTTCACGGTGGTCCATGTATGTGCAATGTATTAAGTGAGTCCAGAGGCAAAAAGGACAGCAGATGCTACCTTGACTACATGTTGTTATCCATGGGGAGACTAATTGTTGTTCGCGAATTTAAAAAAAGCCACAAGAACGATGTAGAAATCTGGTGTAGACGTGGAAACAGGGGTATTGGCGAAGTCAGGTCGGCCTGTATGCAGACTGCTTACCGAAAGGCATTCCAGGAAGTTATCGGCTACTGAACCCATTTAAGGACAAAACGAACCTCCGGACGACACATTCACACAATTCACTTTTACTTTAAAAAGATTAGCACTTCATCGTAATTTTATTTAATTGCGGCAGAAGTCGACCAGGCATTTTGTCGAGGTTGTTCGGGCGATAAAAACTCTCGTGATAATTATGTGGCCACTCAAGACTCCTCCTTTGTTGATCTGCTTTTTTCGCCAGCGGAGTTAATAAAATCATGCCCACCGAATGACAAAAGTGCCGCCGGACGAATTCATTCTTTTCCAAGATAAAACAATTATCGTAATGGTAATGAAGAAGCTTGGTTTCCTTCTGAGCTGTTCATCCAGATGGGGTGGGAAACGACAGCGTAAATGAGTGGGCTCTAGAGACTACCCGAGAAAATTGTTTCTGCAAGAAATAGAGTTTTAGCATCCGCAGAAGAGAAGAAAAATGCTAAATGAAGTCCACAATTAGACATAGTATGCTTACGCTGTGTTATAAGCGACTGTATATTAAATGCCCATTTAGTAAAACCATTCTGCTGTTGCCAGATTTCCAGGCAAAAAGTGAGTAGCAAACCTCTGTCTACTGTGGAATCCTTTAAACTACTTGAGATGTGCCACGAAACAACCGCGGCGACCCTTTTCTCGGCTAGGCCCAGACGTGCACTATTGTCAATGGTTGATAAACCCTTAGGCTGAGAATGCATAGAGTTCGCATGATAATTTGGATTCAGTGTCATTTTAAACTTCCGCCTTTTTCACCTTTACCTGTCTTTGGACAAACGAGCCACATGTCCCATCTTCAGGAGACTATCCTAGTTCATAAATAGGCTAAGTCAATCACCCGCTTTTTGAGAAGCAATCACGTTCAAGCGTGGGACTTTCAGTTCTTCGATACACGCACGTAAACCGGATGGTATAGGTTTAACTTCGGTCAGTGAGAACCCTGTCCTACACGGGTAACGAAAATGTGCATCTTCTCTACCGCATAAAGCCTTGTGAGGCCAGGAATGTCCACGACTTTAGGCTTCCAGGCTGCTTATATGACAGTGAGCAAAGTTTTATGAGGCCACTCAATACGATAGCTCGACCTTCGCAAGAGACTAGGTACACCACTGCTACACGAGGTGGGCGCAGCCGTAACATGCGCGGGGATGTGTTTACAGTTACAATTCAGTCCTCCTCCACCTAGCGCGTTCCGATGTCAAGAGGCGGGCCAAGAAGGCCTGAGGTGGACGAAGGTGTAGTGACTACCACAACTAGACTGTTCATATGAGAGTTCGATCGTCGTGACCAACGATGTCCAACATGTGCTCCGCAGCAGGATGAGATCAGGCGCGGGAATTTGTGCGTCATTTCTTTTACAGTGATAGAGGTGTTGCTCAGCATTTTCCGCACTCTCTCCTCCTCCACCAACTGGACCCGATGTCAAGACATAGTCAGGAAGACCAGAGGCGAGAGAAGGCAGAGGTGACTGGCACGGCCGGCGTACCACCACAACAAACACTTGACCGGGATTTTAAACAACTACAACAATGGGGGGAAGGGGCGGGCGGACGGGCGGTTGGCACGACGTGAGTCGGCAACTAGGCCTGACACTACATCCCAAATGCTGGCATTTGTTATGGGTGTGCAGTCCTGATACCGTCTGCCAGAATCCGATTTAGCCCCCGTACTGGTCCAGCGCATCAACTGCGCTGTTCGTTTTAGGGACAAAAACTCGTCGTATACACAGACTAACACAAATTATTTCTTAACTCCACACGTATCGGGTCTCATTTAAGAGGATTCCAGTGTACGTGTACGTGAGAATGCTATAAAGACGATAATAAGAAAGAGTCCTTGCAAATTACCCACCAGCTGATAAGAATTAGAATCGATTGCTGGAACAACGGCTTTATTCGCTTGGCGTTTCGGATTCTCACTTAAACCCATCATCAGATACAGTGACAGAAACGGGGGACTCGTGTACAGGAAGTTACAGTATTTATAGGACGCAGTCGCTATGCTACCGCATACCTATAGCAATTAATCGCGCTCCCCTTCATCAAGAATTGCTGCCCACTGGTGTGCTAATTGCTTGATGGTCGGCACTAAGTTGTTAATTGCTGAAATCTCTTCATCCGTGTTGGATGCTGGCGTGAGAATTGCTCGGCCATCTGGCTCACCGGCTTGCGCGCTCCACGAGGAGTCAGTTATTTGGCCAGCTTATGTCTCAGCACGGAATATGGAGTGGGGATGTCGTTTCACTTATTCATAGACTGAGGTCCCGTGAACCATGACTCAAGCAACTCGCGGCTCATGCGATTATTCCTTCTCGCAAGAATTTCAACCTCATCGAACTTGGATGTGTGACCGGGTCTCGTCGAATGGGCCGTGACCTGAGAGTTGGCGCAATCTCTTTGCACTTCAACCGCGTTGGCGTCATTTCTCCTCATCTCTGCCGCTGCTGAGCCTGCTCTTTTTTCCAGGCTTCAGATGTCCGGACTCCTCTCCGCCCGCTTCGCCATCAGTATTCTCCAAAGGCAACTGAGGTTAAAGTGGCTTAGTTTTCTTGTTTGGCCTTCGCACACAGTCCACGTCTCCAACCCGTCCAGAAACGTAGTCAGGACATTTTCGTATTAAGAAGAGCGACACGTCGATTCCAGTCTAAGTGCTGCAGCCTTCTGAAGGCCTGACCGGCTCAGGAGATCTGATTGACAATTTCGCCATCAATCATTATGTTTTTGGGATTACACACCTGCAGTACGCCAATTTGTTCACAGATGTTAAACAGTTCAATTGACACTCACCTTGTGTTCATTGTCTAAATGACTTAAAGGCGGTTGGTATACAACAACTGTCTTCTCCATATTAATGATCAGCTTGCAGTCTGAGCAATTGGAACCGAAGTGATCCACGCTCTGCGCCCACTTCCACTACGACATCAGGCACGCAGTGGACACCCATCCTGGATACTATCGTTTTTGTCTGAATACCTTAGATGTTCAGCGCCTGCCCGTCGGTCCACCTGTTGCTCGTTATTCCAGACTTATATCGGCATGTGCGGAGAAAATTAGCCCGATGTGAGGAACGAGCAAGCAGCCGCGCTGTGCCCCACTTATCCACCGAAAATTTTGCTGACGCCGACCCATTGTTCGTGACGCGTATCTGATCATCCACGCGAATACCTTCTGACATTAGAGTTTCAGCATGATTTTCCGGAGTTCATCCTAGTTTATGCTGTCAAAAGTTTCTGTTAGAACAACAAAGATGATGCGGAAGCTGGCATTCATGTCTTGATGGGTCATCAAAATCCTGTTTACAGTTTTCATGTGTCTTCAAAAGCTGCATTGTAGTCCAGGAAGGCCTTCCTGCTCCAGGTGTGTGTTCAGGCAATTGGATAGCAGAATAAATGTGTATAGGCGTCTGCTATGCCAGGATCAGCAACCCAAGGCCCTCACAGCCTGGTATGCGCCGAAAGTTCTTTGGCACCTGGTTCCCTACCGGTAGGTGCGCTGGCGCTCCCGCTGTGCATCCAGGTCGTGAACATGGCTGCTCAGTCATCCTTGTCTTTCTAACCCGTTGTGGTGTTGCTGTTGTTGGCAAAAATTCCGGTATTGTTTGTTGTAGACCAGGGGGTGTGTAGTGGAGCGTCAAGGTGCGGACTCGGCCGTGCTATCCGCAAGCGCCCTACCCCGCCTCCGGTCCTATTGACTCTGTCTTGACACCGGACTAGAGCATGGGAGGAGGAGAAGGTGCGGTAGATGCTGCGCAAGTCTACTAACTCTATAAACTAATTCACGCACAAGCCGCTGTGTCTGCTCTCACGTTGCTGTGGAGCACATGGTGGACACAACGGCTGAACTGTCGGATAGCGGGCAGGAAAATATCCTCGCATCAATGCACCTATGAATTCTTGTGGTATTTGTTCTTGTTATCACACCTTCTAGGACGGTAAAGTCGGCCTGTCCACAAGTTAGGGGACAGGGCATTGGCAGATTTCCGCTGGAAGTGGGTCGACGTACGGAGATTTCCCTACGGACATCTATCTGTCGCATTGCTGATTGTCTCCGGCGTGGAGCGTTTGGAGTTTACGTCGGTTTTAAGGTGATGAACCCTGCTCATGTTTTCCTCGAAATTTACAGATAAGCAGTTGAGGACAACACCGAAATGCTCAGCCTGATGTTTCACAATTTGAGATTTCTCATACAGTAGACTTGTACCGTCTGAGCTAAGTACGGACGAAGCCCCCCTGGCTTGAGAGCCATTAATTGGCTTAGTGTCTACGAAGAAGTTTGTTCAACCCATCGCCGTGCATGTATCTCCGAACGTTCTTCGACATGTGAGTCAGTGGACCACGTTGTAGCTCGCTCAAACTCTCCTGAACTTGGCTCCGGGATTGGAATGCTGCGGCTATTGATTTGAACCTCTCACCGTTGATAAAGCTTCTCGACTTTCAAATCTCGAGAAAAAATTATCATTGGTGAATTCGAGAGCTTTTTTCCTTCAGTACCGTGTAACGCCATGCATCTTAATTCATCATTCGTTCAAAAATACTCATGGAATTACCTTTGATGTAAGTCTTGGATAGTCGCGAAAAGAATTTACAGTCGTACAATCAGAAGTAGACCGTCACCAAACCTCATTCGTCATCCTCCCTCGTCTACCAGTCGCTCCAGTGACATTGGCACCAACCTGCACATTTTGGATATGGCAGCATTGTACGCCAACAGAAAATACCAGTATCTGTTCCCTATTAATTGTTGCAATTAATATATCGTGATTAGTTCTTATATCAGAAAATATTGTCCCTCTGGATCAAAAGTTGAATCGCAGTCATCGTAGCCGCGAACACTATTTTAGGCCATCTAGAGCAGAGGAGTGTATACAGGTTTTAATTTGAGTCAAATCTTCGACAGTTGCTGCAAAGTCGCCCTCTCACTGTCCTTATTTCTAGGCAGTTAGTAAAATTTCACCGGATGCTCTGCTTAGTAAACCTTACTAGTGAGAAGACGGTAAGAGATGATGTTAAGCCGTCTCTTAAAAATACGGTCTAACTCCCACTCTGACCAAGAACTGAAGCCACTTAGCCACTTCTGGTAAAAATAAAATACATTGCTTACCTGAAAGGCTATGCTTTGAAGCTACGGCGCAAGCTGGATTTCATTTTTGCATACGTCTCTGCGTCTGTTGCGAGGTCGCAAGAGCTGCGCTATCACCCACGTAGGTCCGAGCGTCTGTCTTCAACTCCCCCTCCACAAAACGCCCATAGCACTGTTTTTCAGGCCCAGCCTACTAATGTTCCCAGAAAAAGTCTTAGTATCCTCGGAGAAAGGCCTTTCTGATAATTATCAAAAACCCACGCTCGAATGGAATTCTACAATCCAAATGACTTTTTCCCACATATGGGATGTATCATCAAGGGGTTTTTCAGACCAGCGTTACTTGTCTACGAGGCCGCTTGTCAACGCTGTACTGAGGATAATTTGCAAAGAAGAATTTCTACATGTGAGACTGGACTGTCATCCCCCCTCTGTTGTTTTTTCATTGCTTCTTTCCTCTCCCTGGACATGTTGTTACGCGCCCTACATAGGAATTAATTTTTGACATAATAGATTTCCTATCGTTCTGGGCAGAGACGATGGACTCCGATAGGCTTAGAGTCGCAGTAGTTAAACCACTTTCAATGGCTTATACAGTTCGAAACGCAGCAGAGTTGCCCAACTGCTTGAACCCCACTTTCCGGAAGCCACCTAGTTCTTAAGTGCTGCTATCTGTCGACACTCCGCTTTATCCGACTGCATTAACAGAGATGTTATGGTATTGCGGCCTTAAATCTGCAAAGTTCATGTCTGACACTTGTTTATATTTAGCTGTATACTTAAGACCGTTGCCTGTTAGAACGCGCCTCTAGCACTAGCGCCTGACTTTTCAGCCCGACTGAGTACCCGCTGCTAACGCGCCCTCTCTGCTTTCCCACTCACCTTTCCAAGAAAGTAACTAGAACCGCGGTTGGATCAGCTCCAAAACACTAAGGATTGCTTGACCTGTCTTACTCTAGGCCACTCGGTCTGTGCAGGGGAAGGCCTGTTGATGCTTCCTCTAACTACAGTGCTATCGCGTATGACCGACGAATTAGACCTTAGTCTCGTCGGATCACAGCATCTTTTCCGATAAGTAAAGTGTCCTTGTGCCTAGGCTTGGGAGATCTTCCTGCACTGAGTGGCCAACAGAGGATTTCCTCCCCTCCCAGTTCCTCGTGAAAACCACACACGATCGAAGTTTTTTAAAGTAAACGCGCCGACTGCAATTACACTCTAAACACTGAATTAATATCGATGACTGTTGATTGCTTGTTTGTCGTTACACCCTGACGCCCTTCTCGCTTTAAATTTAGGAAATTTCCGCCGAAATTCTGCATGTTCTGTTTCTTGCTTTTTATCCGTAACTCTCTTTGTTTTTCCCCAGACCTGCTAGATAAGTTCACAGTTTGCGACCATTCCCCGTTTAATGCTTAACGATGTTCATCCTCAGCAAACGTAACGATACTTCTGACATTCAGACCCCACAAGGTAGAAAACACGATCGCGCTTACTTGTAATACTATCTGGTTTATGAAAGTTTAAAGTAGATACAAGTCATTATTCGGGCAATTTTGGCCTGTTTACCTATTCTTCTGATACTTTGACAAGAAGTACAGAGTCAAAGTCAAAGAGAACCAATGTGCCCACATTGGCCGCCAGTGAACGTTTGGTCCTGTTTTTGAGGGTCTCCTAATAGAAGGTGATTTGACCAAAGATTTATTATAACAGCTCATAATGACGTTGACTCCTTTTGACGGAAACCGTTTGATTTTCCTACTCCGAGTACTTCGTAATTGATAAGAAGGAACCCTTTCGATGAGTCATTTTATGATGCTTGCTCAGGCCAGGCGAAAGGTATGATTTACTTTCTTACTGAAGAGAACAACATTCTTCCCTAGGAGACAAGGAACTTCCGCCCTATTTAATTGACTGTCTTTCCTGCGCGCTACACCAGAACTGCATATATTTTAGTTATGTTTTACCTGTAAGTAATTTACTCCCACTCCCTCAGTTACCTCCTCTCTCGCCCTTTCACCCTCTCTTCCTCCTCCGCGTACTCCCTCCTTAAATGCCAAATTGATACCGGAGTGCGCGTTTCAAGCTGGAAGCGCTCATTAAGGGGAGCTTTCTAAGAAAATTGCAGAGACATTTCCCTGTTTTCTTTTCCTGCTGACCATGTATTTAAACACTAATTGAAATTAACAAGCGCTTCCCTTATATAGGCTCTCCTTCTCCCTGTGCCTGCGTGTATATTCTTCGGCGTGTATGAGGCTGTGTGTGTATGTTGATAAACGCCTGTTTTGTGATCCATGTTGTAGAGCTGATGGAGTTACTCTGTTCATCGTCATCTGGTTGCCTTTTAGGCGAGGAGAGGCTGAACGATGCGGTGGCAGGAGGACCGACCCATACCGCTCGCGAGACAGAAGGAGCTGACATGGTGATCCGAAAATCCGGTTTACAGCTGTGGCAACTGCAGGAAGCAGAGGTGAGTGCTGCTTGGTCTTCGCCGACATCCGGCCTGCGCAGCTGTCGTGTGCCATTTCAAGTGCTACGACAAACAGTAGGATAAAGAAAAGTATTCTTTTTTTGAAGGACAGCTCGCAAGTCAACAGGAAAGGTAGGAAGTCGAATAGGACCCCTTAACATCCCCGGCGGTCTCCGATGCTACTGACGCCCCCGGGTCATTCTGTGTGCCAGGAAAATACTTTTTATGAGCCTTAAATTCTTTATTGTACGTTGCCGGAGTATAGATGACTAAGAACCGGATTTAAACTTTGACTATTTTTTATGCCGAATGCTACCTACGTGACATCCCGCACCACAAAAACATGTTTTAATTAGATCAGAGAGTTTCCGGCAGCGGCTTAAAATGGTCCTTTTCTGCTTAAGTGGTCACTTGCCGGCCCCCGTAAAGTTTCCTTTGCTATAAATGATTTACTTGGGCGATCGTCGGCATTCTGGGAGGACTGCTCTTTATTCTGGCAGTTAGAAAACTTTTCAGCTGTGTATTTTTTGTATTCCACGCTACTTTACGTTTTCGTTGCGGAGAACATCCATCACTTTCAACAGATTTGTGAATATGAGTTCCATAAACAGCAAGGTTTCAAAACTTTCCGGTGTTACTCATAATCTTTAATGTGGCAAAAAGCAGTGTTGTATCACTTTAGTAGAAAAGCAGGTCGTTTTGAACACAGGCAATTAACTGGGCCTAACATAGGTTTTAACGGTGCCTTAAAACTTGTATTTTGTATAGTCAAAAAGACTGACTTCTCATTATCTTTGAGTTGTACAAATAATGGTGCCATCAGTTCCTCTTTCACAACTTTCCTATGCCGTTGCAAAGAACTAACCTGTAACTCAGCGCTCACAAGACTAAATCAGAATACCTAAGAATTTTTGCATGGATGTATTCCAATTATAGATTTTGTAAACCCAAAATGCTGTGAAATTGGAGGACCGCACTTTAAAAATAAGATGATTTCAGTAGGCGTCTAAAGTTGACAGTAATAATTTACCACACAGCGGCGACTTATACTTGGGTAAAATCAGTCTGAATGGAAAAGAAACATGCCAGTGGACAAACCGAACGATATATTTCAGAGATGTTGGTTTTTTCAGGCATTGAGCAGAGAGATTTCACAAAAACGGGTAATCACCCCTCTGGAGGATTTACCCGGGCCTAGGGCGAGGAAGTGTTCTTCGATTACTTTATCAAGGGACGCGTGACGCGTGGATAGATATTTCAAGAAACTGGGTCCTTATGTGAAATAACGCAGACTGACATACAGCCATTTCCAAAATACTTATAATACGCCTTATAAACTGCCTGGTTGACCCTCACTACGACAGTCCGACCGTCGTGACCAAGGATGGCCAGCATGTGTTCTACAGCTGGCTGAGATCAGGCACGGTAACTTGTGCGTCATTTCTTTTATAATGATAGAGGTGCTGCGCAGTATCTACCGCGCTCTCTCCTCCACCGCCTGGACCCGGTGTCATGGCATAGTCAGGAAGACTAGAGTCGGGAGAGGACACAGGTGGTTGGCACAGCCGGCGTACCACCCCACGCCCAGGTCCACAACAAACACTTGAACAGGATTTTAACCAACAACAAAAATGGGAGAGAGGGGCGGGCGGACGGACGATAGGGATCTCAGTTGGCACGACGTGATTCGGCAGCTAGGCCTGCCACCACACCCAGAATGCTGGCATTTGTTGTGGTGTGCATTCCCGATAACGCCTGCCAGAATCCGATCTAGCTCCCGTACTGGTCCAGCGCAATAACCGCACTAATGCGCTGGTTTTCTATGAGGACCTGGCGGCACAGAAGACTGCTTTTCAGCAATCTTCCCCTCGTTATTTGTCGGATACCAAATTCATCTTTAGATTCCATTGCTAATTGTCTGCAGCTGAACAAGTTATCAGATGGCGGGTGTTATCTCATGTAAAGCAGGGGATCTAGCTTCTAAATTTGCTGTAATTCTGTCGCTTACTAGGGGTATAAAAGCGCTGTGACGCCATGTGCCTTTCGTCCACTGATCAGGACCACCTGCATTCAATTTTAAACCGTTTTTAAATAGAATACAATGATACTGAGGAACACTTCCTTCAAAACCAGGCCAAACCTAATGATCCAAACTTGGATTGAAAAATTTATTCAGTTGCCTTGCCTTAGTGTTGCCGAAAGATATGCGGACTTCCGGAGGGAGTTAGGTACTTTGGGCGACTGCCTCCAGGCATAAAAGAGAGATTTTATTAAAGCGGTTTGATTTCTGCAAAGTCTGATCCTTTAAAGCGACCGTACGACAAACTGTGAATCCAAGTATTTCGGGTTCAGTTTATAGTTTTCTAGCCGTCGTTTAGTTGGTCCACCAAAGGCAACATACTAGTGACGTTTTACCCTTAATTTACCGTTTGTTCTGTTGTGAAATATTTCTTAACAGCCCTAAGTCGCGGACGTGGTAACGTTCCGAGTCCTACAATGATGTCTGGTTAACACTGTGTCCCCCCAAAAATAATAACTATATACTGCCTACTGAATAAATGAAAGTATATGTAAATGACTAATATATATTTGAGACGAATCGCTGACCGCGGGAAACATCAAGCACCAGTTCTGCTTTTATTTACTGTATCGATCGACTGTAACAAACCCCGGGACAGAGTGACCGCGTACTTAAACCTACGTCCAAGGAACAGGGAATTTAAAACTCGGTCTGCCGATCGGTGGGTTCACACCCTGTCTGCTTCAGTCGGAAATATTTTAATACAGATTTGCGTGGCATTCACGGAGACTAATTAATTCGGCATCTTTCCACCTTGTCAATAATGTTTCCCGAGCCCTACTTACAAGTCGTTATGCAACTTTCTGTGGGTGACGCCTGGACACTCCCACGTGCCCAATGATGCAGTCCTGCCTAGGCTGGCAGGCAATTCATCTCAATAACCCTCCGAGTTTGTTATTCCACGTATGTGACTTAGTTGCGGATTGCTGATATAAACAACCCTCTGACGTCTTTGCGGACAGTCTCGTTTGCTGCTCACTGCACGACCTCTGCAGATCATATTATCAGAGAGGGTGACCTAATTCACAACAGGCAGCTAGTCAGATGATCGCATCAGTGGCAGGGGCCTGCCGACCTCCTGTTCTGTGAAAGAGACAATCATTTTCAGGACCACGTCTTCCTTTACGATACTCACTATTGTTCAAGAACGATCGTGCTCTCTTGGAACTCGTAGTGACGCCGCGAAATCTAATTGTGTAGTACTGACACTCCTGTGCTTAGAAAATCTAATAAGTAGTTCCATAGAGCAATCTTTTCTACTATATTTTCGAAATTGTAGCTCTTGTTTGCAGCCTCAACCTGATAGGGCGAGTTGGAATCGAAAAGGCTTCAGACCAGCCAAACACTTTCATGGCTGAGAGCCTTGGGATGGTTGGTTCGGGTTGAAATTACTCGCCAAATTTACTGTGACATATGGAATTCTCCAGTTCTAACACAATACGCCCATTGGTCAGAAGTCAGTTTATAATTCCCGAGACGATTATCAGGCCCACTTTTAACATGCAACTTTCCCAAAGTTAGATGACGTTGACAAAGTAGCCATCCTTTTCACCATGTTATTACCCGTCGTCCATTTCATTTGAGAACCAAAGGCTACCTAAACTGATGCACCAGGAGTTCTGGTTTGGACTCTTCCAAAGCGGGTATTCAGATTTCTGACCCCGAACCAAATTTTTAATGGGAGCGGCATGTCGTCCGCATTTCTAAATTAAATAGTTGGTGTTGTCTTGAATGGTAAACGCGAAGTCTACTGAGGAAAATTCTACTAGGCAATTACCTGACTGACTTCAAAATTTCCAAGTGTTTTGTATGTAGAGATATGAGCTTGTGAAACTGTAAATTAGAGATTATTTATCAAAAAGGCTTATCTAATAGGCATTCTCGACCCCTAGCCTGGAGAAATAAATTCCACTGATTCTTAATAAGAGCAACCCATTCAGACTATGCGCAATTATATTTCAAAAACCATTGAGGTCATTTTCCTCAAAAAATCAAGCCTACGCGTTTTTGTGAGAAAAGACCTACAACGTGCGTAGCACAAAATTATCAAATAGGAAACAACAGTGGGCACCAATCTTAGTGCAAAGAAATAAAGAAATAGAATTTTTCAGTTTGAACGTGGTCGATAAAATGGCACTTCTTAGGTAAAGTCCAATTCTCTATCTGCCTATAGTCAATGGCCTAGCTGATGAAGTGTTAATCAGAATTCTGAAATACGGTTTTATCGGAGAGGATTATTGGGGTAAAGTTTTAATATCAATCACCCTGCAGCGTAAACAGAAGATGCTTATGCCAGGCCATGATGTCGGTTTTCGAACAAATTCCACTTCGATAGCCTCCAAAAACTGTAATTGACACTTAAGTAACATTGCTATTCTATTTATATTTTGCGGAAAATATTTTCTGTTATACTAATTGGCAGCAGATCATGTCCTTTTCAAATGCTATATCTAGTTAAGAACATGCTTTTTAATTCGCGAACAATTTTGGACCCAGCCTGTCCCTGTATTTGCGCCTAGGGATCTCAAACTATAAACATTCTTCCATGCTATTGAGAATGTACCATGCAGGGTTCATAAAATCTGGAGAAACATATGGACCATGTTGTATATTTCAGAAAGCTCATTTGTAAACAGATGAAGGCAATGGTATTTGAGCGACATGTCAAGGTTCTCAAAAATCAGGTTACAAACTTTTAACCCGAAAGCTTACCTTTATCCGAGTAATCGACTCGAAGAAGTCGTGATTTCCTGCCAAGTAGGTGCAAAACATATTTCTTGCATGTTTTCAATAAGACATAGGTAAATTTTTGAGGGTATCGAAAATCAGTAGGGGAAAATCATACTGATCAAATAGATACTTGGTAGGGGGTGTGACGTCGCATGAAGACGGAAAGAAGCGCATTCAAAAGCCGACATCATGGCGTGAGCGAAATATTGCGGGATTTGGTGCGCGAAAATCGATATTACAGCCTAACGTAACTAACCCCTGCAAATCAAAAACAAGTCTCAGAATTTCCGTTGATACTGCGTCAGATGCGCCACGTGTGCACCACTGTACATATGTTAAATTGCTTTTGGAGTCGGTTTTACGGATATAGCCATTTTCATCCAAACAGCCACACTTTCGAGAATCAAAGTTCCCTTTTGAAGCTTCACATTCTTTATAGCGCAAAACTGCCGTAACACCGAATAAAGTCTCAGAATTTTTCCATCATCGAAACAGTCAAGATATTTTACTGGCAAAGACAAGAGCGCTAGAATTGCCCTTTCGAACTTATTTGTCATGTCATATGCAAATTTTTAACATTCAGTCCAGGCATTGGTACTACTGGCCGGTGATCACTGAGGTGGCCAGTCCATTGTCATCAAATGTTTCTCATTTATTGGTTGCTAGTCAACGTGTAACAGCCTGCGTGGGTTTTAGCTCCTCGGGCTCAGGACAAGGCTCAAATGCTCATTCACAGCCTAAGATCAACTAGCTCGATGCAGGCCATTTTCATGTGAAGCATAAATGAGTGAAGCGATAAAGGGTAAAATGCCCCAGGTTGACCTTATTTATGAGAAAAACAGTAACCGTTCGAGCTCTTATATCGTTTGTAGTATTTCGGAATAAAGGGGCTCTTAGGTTTTAACACCGGTAGCAAGCTCCAAGTCTTATCTCCTGAAGCATATCAATCTAACATCACTAAGTAGTAGCGAGCAAATATATATAGTTATTGCCGGGGTGTCTTGAATAAAGAGCAGTTTAAAGGGTGAAAACACTCATTTCGTAAGGCGGAGATCAAGATATTATTAAAGCCTTAGAAAACTTCTTTTTTCACTAGGTCAATTTATTCAAATAGGCTCATTAACTATACCCCAAATATATGAAACCTCCTCGAACCGATGGTTTGCCTTCTCTTATTTTCGGTGGTGGGGTAGTCACGAACAAACCTTCGAATATGTCTCAAGAGGTGGGAGAACACTGGGCCTTGTCAGATTGATAAGTTAAAAACATGAATATGAAGTTACTCCCCACTTCTGGGTATTCCGGAGGGGGTCGAGGAGCACATGTCTGGTTGAGGGGATTTAGAAGTTTTAAAACTGACAATTTTAAGTGGTGCTTTGTACTGCAATTGTGACCAAATTTTCCCTTAGGAAAGGACATAATAAAGAACGCCGGAATACGGAAATTGAATCGCAACCATGTTGCTGTCTAAAAATTCTAGTCAAATAATTTTAATTTCCTGCTTGTGGCTTGTAACACGCCCAGTTTAAGAATAGAAATGATAGGACATTACCACCAGCACGAACACGACCAATCCAAGACTGTCTAAATCCTCTAAATCAAGATATCTGAAAAGACATGGGCATCCTAGGTGGGTTGGACCCGTTGTCTTGTTGTTTTGAATGGTCTCCTAATTAAACGAAGGACCGACAGGACGCAGGCATGCCAGAACCACCCTTGCTGATAGCTTTTCGTTTCTTCAATATCTTGAACTGCCCTGGAATTTACTTCCTTTTACTAGAGTTTGTGCAAAAATATCAGCAGAGATAAGCCTCTCCAGGCGAAAGCGAATAAACGCAGAATGCTTATCATATAGTCAATCTTAGTACTGATTAAAAGTGGGGGAATTGGACACAAAGTTCGCAACAGGGATTTCACCCATAGGTGGGATTCTACGTGGCGCTTTTGAGCTTCGTTGCTATTCCTAGTCTCTTTTGAGCTGTTAGTTGGTGTGCTCACAAAATGAGACGGTTTGCTTATTTCAGCAAAATCATCTACTTTTGATCACGTCGGATCTAGAAGAAAAAAACTAGAGGATAGGTAAAGTTCGCGGTGGCTTGACAAATAATCTCAGACTGTCAGAGCCCAAAGTTCGATATCCAGTGGCAGGTAGGAGTATTCCTCGAACTCCTTGGTTTTTTCGATTGAAATTGCTCGAAAAAGGGTTGCGTTCCAAGTCGAAAACAAATCAAGAGTAGCTGTTCTCACCGGCACTGAAAAGAGATTGGTTAGCGTGGAGATACTTGGCAAAACAACGCTGAGTAAGCGTACATTTAAAAAGAAGGTTTTATTGACGTCGAGAAATGCGCCACGGCTTCTTAACTGCCCCTTGTCACCCCAGCCACGAATCACGAATGGAAAAAAACAGTAGATATTTAAATTATTCCTGACGGCTGAAACAAAAAACAACCATGTATTAATTAAAAACGTATGGTATGTGCAATCATTAGTACAAGCGTAAGGAAAAATCGGGGATTAGTGTTTGCCTGATGCATAACAAAATGCTGGGAGCTCGAGAGTTTTCAATTAACACAGCAAAGCCAAATGTTTAGCCATTTGTACAATTATTATTTAACGCTCCGAGAGTGTTCTAGCGTTTTGAGGTTCATAAAGGAGTATCCTTAAGTTCGGCAGAATAACAACTATCTAAAGAATATTCTATAGTTGAATAAAGGAGATTATGTGTTTGCACATGAGGCGCCGTTTCTGTATTTGTCCAACTAGCCTGACCACAGGCGTTTTCTGCATATATTCGGTATATTCCCATTCCCAGATAAGCGGGAATTTGGCAGACAAAATTTTAGGTGTTGTCCATATGTCCTTTTCGTGGTATAATGCAGTCGTCGCTTGATTATTCTATAAGACCGTCACTTTTGTTCAGTAACAATACCATAATCGATTTTATTTAAACTGACTGATTCATCAGTGGCGAAAAGCAAGAGCGGTCAGGCATCGGAACAGATTGTTTATTGTTCTGAGCCTTTGAACGCTTGCAGGAGTTCGTCAGAGAAAGTAGCAGCAACAGAACAAGGGCCAGTTATATGGTGTGTAAAGCAATCATTGACCAACGACGCAAGACTGGAGGTGACCGCACAGGTATCTGTACGCCGACGCCAGATCGATAAATCGGTTGACTGAGTTCTCATCCGAGGCTTCAATTAATTCTCGACTCGTTTTGTTGCCGGCGTGGGCGAGTATTTCGGTGGCTGCGAAGTTAGACATATGACCCGTTTCGTAGGTGCGGTCGGCCACTTGTGATACTGCGTCGCCTCATCGCACAGCCAGCTTATATTCGTGTATGCGCGATCCGAGGTTGCGTCCAGTCTGGCCTGTGTAGTAACAAGGACAGTTTTGACACGAGAGTTTATACATTACTCTACAGTGATCTTTAATTTTTAATCGGTTTTTAATTTGGTGTTTGCGTAAGTGAAGTACTCGAAATTTTGCCCTCATTCGTGATTCATCAGTCTCTTGTGAAGGATTGTTTTACTAACGCAGGAAGTCTTCTGAAAAACGACCGTAAATTGATATTAATTTCAGATAACCACTGTCATTCTATAGTTGTTCCTAAAATAAGCCTTCTCAGCTTTTTGAGAAACGCATAGGAAAGACCATATTTGCACTATGCTAGCCTTTCCAGATGTTCAAATGGGATAGTGAACTCTCATAACATAAGGGCAGCAAAGAATGCTAGTTTTATCTCATATGCCCTTTCCACAAAGAATATTATCAGCTGCACATGCCATCTTCTGTTCATTCAGATCGTCACGACAGCTTCTAGATCGCATGTCAGGGTTCAGCTTTGATGACTAACTTTCTCCTAATTAGGCCCTACCCCCGTTCAAAAAGACAGCTTCAAGCGGAATCCATATCAGCGTGTTCGTCGAAAAAAGGTTACACCCGACCTGCGGAAAAAAAGGAAACAGATCGCAATGAATTTCGTGTTTATTTAATCGAAACGACAGCGAATAGTCACGACACCGAGCCCTATTCTTATACGAACACCATCACACTTTAAACAAAGCCCTTGAAGGCCAAAACTGGATGGTCTCCCCATTCCCTTTTCAAGGTTTTTGCTTTGAAGTTTTCGCGCACTTAAGGAAGTCTAACACCTGCTGGAGCTTTTACAAAGTGTGCAATTTTCTCAGGATTTTGTGTGGAAAATTGCGACTTGTAAAGCCGATGAACTATTGTAACTTTTAGTCATCTGTAGTGAAAGCAGTGACTCCTGTGATCATTTACAATGCTGATCGATAGGTCATTCAGTGCCATCGATGTGGGCCATCATTGCCCTAGCTAGGCGGTAGGGCTAACTTGCACGAATGTCTTAGTGCTGAAGCAAACTGGCGTTGCGGACGCCTCGCTTTCCCCCATCTCCCACCCAGTTCCGATGGCGAAGCGAAATCCGGACGAACGCAGAGGGAGGGGGGGATACAGTGATTGACGAAGTGGCACCTGCAGGCGTGAAACACGGCTGGCTCTTAAGTGTCTCGAGAATAATAATATGGTCGAAAGTGTCGTAAAGGTCACATTATGAGGAGGTCATAGCAGCCTGGGTCTCGTTCCGGGGGAGGACCTAGTTATGGTCCGTGATCGATCTCATGAAATGTCGGCCGAAATGCCGAAAAGAGCTTTCGATTAGAAATTATTATCTAGAGAGTTTGCAATGTTAATTCTCTTGCGACATAGTCCCGTGTTACTTCAGACACGCTTGCATGCTGGCTTCTGGATGCACTTCTTTTCGACCGATTCTATAAAGCGCACTTGGTAAAAAATGACTACCTACGTGGTATACATTATTCGCATTGATTTTGGATGCCCTTATAAATTCAAATTTATTTTATAGAAATTAGGCACAAAATATGTTCTCCTTTATTCACTGGGTAGAAAATACCGTCTTTACGTCCTACGCCCAAAGAAGGGGTATATTCAGGTTTTGTAAAGTTTTCCAATTTCCGAATAATTTTGAGCCAGATCAGCTGAGGCATTAATAAACGTAGAGGTACGATGCTGTACTAGTGCACATCACGCGATCATTAGGAAATCTCGTAAAAAGAATTTTTTAAGACCAGGAAGTATTTTTTCTTTGAGTACAAAATGTAAAGATGACGAGATTTATTACCGGTTGGTAAAAGAAAGTATATTTCGTGCATTTTGTTATATAAAATATACTTGTATTTATAAGGGCATCGAAAATCAATATGACAAATGCAAACTACTTGAGCAGCCATAGTTTACCTAGTGAAGGGAGGGCGAAAGCAAGCGCATTCAAAGCCATCATCCTGGCAATCCCGAAATATCATGGGATTATGCCGCATGATAATCAATATTGCAACTCCACCTAAGTAATCCTTTCTAATCGGAAATGCATTTCAAAATGTTGACCAAAATTTCATGAGATTGGTCATTGCCTGTATCGTGTTGAACGAAAGTCTTCAAAGCCACGACTTTTAATGCCTATTGGCAGATACCAACGCGTCACACTTATTTTGGTAATGAATGCGCTGAATTACCATAAGGAGTGATATCACTGTATCGACTTCATTCTTCCAATTCCCACACACGTGCAGAAGTGACCTGTCCGAGCTTCTCGGTCGGCTGGTGACAAGTCTGGGCACGGCGGCTGCTGTGGTGTACAGACTCCGCCTATCGTGCGTCCGGTGTGCACATGCCCACGGTTGATATTTCGCTCGTCACGGTTGACGTTGGCAGACTTAAATGTAAGAATACTGCGTCAATGGCGGGGTGTATTACTGTGGGAATATGACTGGGAAGGTCCATTCGGCGATTGCGTATGTGAGTTTAATGTGGTCATGAATGACGGGTAACATTTTCGGGATATTCGTTAGGCACGCGCACACGACCAAAGAGACCCATGTGTTGACTAAACCTGTGGCCACAGTTGGAGCGGAAAAAGAGGCAGTGACGGGTGTTGGTCGGGTCACTTGGCACGGGTTCTGCCGTCAAGCTGCGATGCATTTGCATGTGTCCGGCCTGGTCAATGCGGAAGTGAAATATGCGATCACAGCGTGAACAAACCGTTATTGATTTGTCGGCTTTTCAAACTCTTCAGGACTTGATCGCTACTTTGGAGTAAATCAGTTGAGACGAAGTTTTATAGAGATCGTACAAAAGTCGGTATGAAGATCTGAACTGAAATCCACCAGCTCCAGCACTTAATTTCTGAAGAGATCGAAAAGCTAAAATTTCAAAACTGGAGCATTTACCAGAAAGCATTCGTGGACGCTGGGGGAGCCACTAATAAACCGAACCCCTCGCAAATGTATCAGGAAGAAGCAGAATATCGGCGAAACATTTCTTGGATTTTTGCAAGCGGCTGTGCTACAGCATGTTCTGTTATTGAGTCTACACTGCTGGGAGTTGCCTTCGGTGAACTGTCCGTGTCTCCACTGTAACGGCACCGAAGGTGTCCGAGCAGGACAGATCAAGAGGAGGGGATGATGTCGGTGTGGAGGCAAATGAGGCCGTTTCTCGCAAGATTATGTTTTGTTATACGGGGCGGGAGGGTTGGTCGTAAAGAAACTGTGGTGAATGCTTAATTGTCCAGAAGGGTTGAGTTGAACCTTGACCTGGCACTGGCAGCGAAGACATATAAGCAGAGATTGGGCGCTACCACCACTGATTCGCAAGTTCTCCTTTTGTGCTTTTGTCGTTTGCCCTTGGCTTGCTTCATTCAGTTGGATTCCGATGCCGAGTAGTTTGTTGACACAGATAGGGGAAGCCGAAATGGCTATATCACGGGTGTCTGCCGCTGTCAGGTAGCCATTCCCCAACTTCTTGCTGGGAAGACCTTGGCCCCGGATCAAGTACTTTGTCGCTGAGCTACTCCGTCGGCTGCAACTTGGATACTAGGAATATAGATAGTGCATATGAATCCCCCGTTTTATATGTGGCCTTGCGCCAAGTTTCATGGGGGTTTGGTTATTGTTGGGGTTAGGGGGTTAGGATTATAAGGGTTAGTGCTGATGTTGTGACACGGGAAAGAGTACCCCCGGAATTTAGAGCAGTGTAACCTGTGAGTCGTTACTCCCATGTCAAACCGAAATGCAAAGTTGCTTTCTGATAGAGGCGAACAGGCGAGTTCCAGGTAGCAGTTCAGAAGATGAAGAGTTCGGAGATATGTGGAATTGATACATTTTTTTCCATATTTGACCGTCTCGAATCCTATGAACCGAGTGTCTGGATTATGTACTAGGGTTGTGAGCCTTCACGCTGACAGAGGTAATTTGTAACACCTAGCCCATGGTAACGTTTGTATTCTTATAAAATCAAAGCGCAAATTAGTTCAAGTGGTTTTCTGCTTCTGTAAGAGCGATCTTACCATTAACACAGTACATTTCCAATCGGTGGTGATCTGGACTTCATGGCTATGGCAGTTTGGGAAATCCTGATCGATGCTTTAACAACTTTGAAAATCGCACCCTAAAATGAATAAAATTCTCTTTCACTTGACTTAGTAGTTAGTCTAGAGCTATGTGCTTTAGGAAAATGTTTACTCATTCGCTATTTTGATCTCTTCATATTTAGATATATTTCTGTCCGAACTATCAAAAACTTGTCTTCTTTAATTTTCAAACCTCGACTTTGAAGTATTCTTGCAAATAACTTTCTAAAAGAACAGCACCAGAAAAAGAGTGGCGTATTCGAAGTCATTACCATATGCGAGACGGAAACAAAGTGTCCTTCCGGTCATTAAAACTTTTAATTGGGTGTGTGAATATGCCAGTCAGTTGTCGGTCCCTCACACACTGGTCTAGGTTCAGCTTTTCAAACATTGTTGTTATGTGTTTATTACTAAAAAACGCGTTTTAGACACACTGGAGGCTGAAGCGTTGGGAAACCCCTTATGAATATCTCCAATAAAACGCTACTAACAGTAGAACTTATAAGTAGTTAATTATTTTCGAAAATTGGGCGACTATATGGTGCTCGGCTCTAATCGGTAACGATGGCCCTAGCAAGCCCACATGAATAACTGAGAAGCGAAAGTCATTATTTGACTTCTTTCACTTCCACTGATTTATCCGCCCGGATTTTGCTATCCACTCTCCTGGTTATCTGAGAGTTTCGAGTTGCAGGGTAACCTAGGTTCCAGGTTGGATTTTATCTTTCGGTGACTCACTGAGATATCCATCCAAAATGATGAGCTTGATCCAGGCCGTTTGCCGAACTTGTCTCCGAGAGATACTAACGTTTGCAAATGATGTCATATGAAAGATCTCTCATAGTGTTCCATTTTTAGGCCAGATATCTCCCACATTTATTTTTATGTCGACTTTATTGGTTCCAAAATTCATTCCACTTGTGCGTCTATCCATAACTGACGATAATGCTCACATTTTATAAATTTCATCCAACGCACACCTCCTTCGTCACAAAGCAAGTTAGAAAAAATGTCGACAATCACATTCTTCGTATAGCAGCGGAATTCACTTTCCATCGGAAATTTTTCTTTTCTTTGCCCGAACAAAAGGTGGGGCTTTTTTTTCCATAAACAAATTGATCGTTGTCTTTTTTGCTGTTCTTCTGTTTGATTTTCTGTTATCGCTCATTATGGACACAGGTGAAATTCTACACGCGTGCTTGTACCGTTTCCACTAAACCTCGTATTTCCCTCATGGCCTTTAATTTTTTTTCCGAGCAAACCTGGAGCACTCGAACGGAAGTTTGCCATCGGACATGGAGAGTAAAACTGTGTATGGTAAGGGAAAAGAGTCGTGTTTAGGAAAGTACGCAATTTCAACGAACGTTTCGGTTACCGGAAAACCGAAATTTTAAAAATCGATAAAAACCCGCAGTCAGGGCGTGATGATCGAAGGCTTCCGAGAATGTTTCATACATGCTTTATTGTGCTTCGCTTTTGTAAAATCACGATTGCGCAGTATCTTTTCGATTCATTTTACTTAATAAGATAATTTGGTACAGCAACCAGTTAACCAGTTATCAGTAAACGTAGTCACGATGCAGTCGAGGGTCTTAATATGTTTTCCTGATCATCGCCATCATCTTTTCTTACGGTCTCATTTATGTCTGTCCGAGAAATGTTACCCTTTTCATCCCCAGTCATGCTTTTGAACTAAGGGTGGGGGTCATAAAAGGGCTGTTCATTATCATTGACACGACAAAGACAGCGGAGGTAAGCACCACACAACCCTAAAAAATAGAGTTTGTTGCAGTGTTATGCGAGTGGTAAACCGTTTACATGTCTGTAGCTTGAATCAGGATGTCTTGTCTATCTATGGTTTATTTTTAGTAGTTGGAGGCAAGGGGCCAGCCACCAGGTATTAACATTAGCACTCATTGTCACATCAAAAACTCGTAAGAATATTCTAACCTTAGTCTATTTACACGCACCGACAGCGCGTGACACATATTTTGACCTTTTCATTTCAGTGTTTCGAAGGGTATTCCACTGAAAATGAGGGCATTTCCCCCAGTAAATTTCATTTTCCTCAACCGGCAGAAAATAAGGATGTATCAATGGGTAAGTATAACCATGTACACTCAGGTATACTTTTCTCATTTAAAATTCGATAGGTGGAGTTTTTCTTTCCTAACTGCTGTTCAGACCATTCTTGCACAGACAATTACTGCGTAAAGGATCATAACCCCGAGGATCACCCGCAGAAAAAATAGTCAGCCTTAGTTAAATAATAATGTAAGCACTGTATGCAACACGCCAATGGGGACCACCCATGTGATACTGGTGATCTTACATTGTATTCCAGGAATTTTACCATTCCGTGTTCTAAACCTAATCTTAAGCTCCCTCGAATTAGGCGCAAGACCAACGGCATTATGGGGGCTCCTATTTCCGTGTCCTGCCCAGTGCCGTCCGTCCAACTTTTAAACGACGTCTTAAAACCTTTCATTGACATGCGTTTGTGTGAGTGCTTGAAAGGAATTTACAGAGTCCTGAAACAGAAGGTCTCTCAGAGTGATAAAAGTTAGCAGAATAAAATCATTAGACTTTGGCCATCACTTTGCCGCCCGAGATTTCATCGTTTTAAACCGGGATGGCGTTCGGCCTCGACCGAGTGTGCAGACAGGACGCTGATAGCGGACCGTACAGCGAGTACAACATAATTAGCCCTCGTTTCGCCAACAAGGTAACGAAATGCTTGTTTTCCTGGAATGAATTTGAGTGAGGCAAAGTTGATGAAACATGCAAACCTTTGATGACGCCATGAGTTCCGTGACCTCTTAGTAATCAGCTAACATACATGACTTGGATCTATTCATGCCTTAATTCAGACGCAGGCCGCTGTCAAGACGGAAACAAAATCTCTGATTTGCGAATCCAGAATGTGCCTCGTGCGTCTTCTGCCCCGTCTTTTCAGTGCCAGTCCTCCCAGTCTTCCGAGAAATTATTTAACCGAAGGTAAGAAGGCCTACAGGTATTTTGTTCCACAATAAGTGGAATATTAATTTCGCGTTTATGTCGACGGTTAACATGCCAAACGAACCCACGTGCCACGTCGCCTATAAAATATTAAGAATTCATAAAACAAGACGTGCCAATGGACGTAAATCCCCTGTACGTCGGCGCTCTATAACTTCGTTTCACTTCCACGTTGTGCGACTTTTATAGACGAAATTTGCTACAACCCCCAACCAATTTGGTTTCATAGAGTAGGGGACATCAAATTTCGTATTAGCAAAAGGCTCTTAAATCCACATTTAAAAACTGCGACGGCCGGGCGGTCATGTCAAATTGGATTTAGTTATCTTGGGATTTGGTAACCTTCCAGTCTATGAGTTTTTAACATGTCTTAATTTGATCAAACGGGTCGGATATATTATAGTGAGGCAAGCGCTGATTGACAATGAAAAGGGATTTCGTAGGATCTGTCTCATCCTCTCTCTCCTCCTACTCCCTCCCGTTCACACCTCCTGAATATGCTGGGTGCGGTGGCTGGTATGAGATAAACCGTCATCTAATGCGTCACACGTATATCAGTAGATAAGGACTCAGGCAGAACCGACACAGTCCTTCCTTTGTTGAAAGTCCTTTGGTTGGACTTTGGTGGAAACCCTAGGTCTCTTCGCAGTAAAGTAGCGTTGTCAGAGTGATGGCCTTACAATCCTGAGTTCTGTAATGACCAGGATGCCACGGTGATTCTATAGCGAGGGTCGTCTACCTACGAAAACTCTCACTGGTCTTAGTAATCTGGACGTCAATCTTGTCGTTGACTCGGAAACTATACGATTAAAAATCTCCTAACGCTGCGATAGAAGTCTTGTCGACATTTGCCATGAGCTTTTTGTGCTCAAAAGTTGGCGTCGGCCGGGCCATTAACCGATGTCCACATTGCGATGAAGTAGTCCTTCGACATCCAGAGCGGTTACCCACCATCTGGAGAAGAATGAGCATTCAAAGCTTCACGAGTAATCGAGATCACTCTGGCGGAAGACATAGGGAAATTGGGGGAGTGGTCATTGTTACATATAGAAATTAAACGGCGTCTTTAGCCTCCCCGAGCAAACCCTCAGACGACATAACCACCAGCTCTTTAAAGCGCACGTTCTCCCCTTTTTGTTCGCTGAACTAGGATTATTGGGAAAACGAATTGAATTAGTTGGGGTCACCTAGGGGCTTGCATGTGACTCTTTGGCATTTAGGGCCGTGGCTACGATAATATAGTCTTGTATGAGTCTGTCAAAACACCTTCTGAATATTCTGGGTGCGGTGACAGGTATGAGATAAACCGTCATCTAATGTCTGTCACACGCATATCAATAGATACGGACCCAAGCATACCCGACACAGACGGAGGTAAGCATGTTGTGCATCAATGCCACCCCCCCATTTGATGTAACTCGGTCGCATCCCAACCCAGTCGGGAAAAGGCCAATAAACTGGTCCATGCAGACGCGGTTCACTCGGTATTCAGGTTCACTTTTCAGTCACGTATGGTGGTAATTTGCTCAGCTATATTTGTGCTCATGCAATCGACATCGTAATCGACCCCAGGATAGCGACAGCGACTTAAGTCAATTAGTTAAGCCTCTACACGAGCAATTTTTTGTCGGCGTTTTTTGAGTCTAGCCCTAGCGGAATAATTAGCCATACGGGAAGCGCACAGGTGAACACTTTTCCCAACGCCAGGGTCGGTGGATCAGATGGTCCAGCAATCATCACACCAACATTCAACGCTCGTGATGAAATTGCCGCCATTAACGACGCGAATGTCGGCCATCAAACAGTCAGCACACCAAGTTCAGCGATCCCTGACGAAGGGGGGAGGGGAGCCGTGAATATTCATAGGTATGTGGTAGCACGGCGACTGCATCCTATAAATACTGCAGCCTTTTGTAAATGAACCACCCATATCTGCTTTTGTCTCTTATGATGGATTCGAGCAGGAATCCGAAACGTCAGGCTAATGAAACTCTTGCCCCAGCGATCGTGTCTCCTTCTTCAAGTCTATCCCTCTTGATGCCTGACCTGTGATCTTTCATTGGCAATTACAGCCACGTCTGGCAAGCATTCCAAACGTGCAGTATATCAGTACCAGAATTCAGCTTACTTTTGGTCGAAAAATATTACGGGATACGGGAAACCCACTGTAGTTCCCTTGGTCTGTTCTTATGTTTCGCCTTCAAATGACACCATGGCTGGTTGATGGAACCCGAACAATTTCAGAATGAGTTCGAGGTTTTCGCGTTTATTTGCGAATGTTTTGAAGGTACCTACGCATAAATTAACACGTATCTTTTGAGGGTAACAGACCGCGCCATGGGGATGGACATTACGAACGACATCATATCTAAGAATATTACTAATTGACAGACCGAATAATTTGTCCCACGCCTGTTTTAAATATATATATATATATGTATTCCTTTGAGATCGTTGAAATTGCGTCCTCATATCCGCTGGTAATCTCCCAAAGAGCCCTGCACTCTGCCTATCATCAATAGCACTCACTCTTTCGTCTGGATTATTAGAGGTCGAAAACCTCCCGCGTTTCAGATGGTTTTGATAGCAAGTTGTGTTTAAACCAGTAAATAAACGACTTCTTTTTCATTCTCTAGAAGTACCAGCTGCGACAGTTTGAGCTGTGCAAACTCGAATGAACAATCTTGTGAGAATTCGACTGCCGCGGTCGAGAAGAACCCTGCATTTCTGATTCGTGCAGAATTCGATCCAATGCATCAGGTACTGACGCCACAAAAATCTATCCCTTTCTAAGTCCTGCAAGATAACCTTGAGTTTGACCCTCAGTTGGTACCACTAAACGGCGCTTCAAAGGCTTACTGCTATACGCAAAGAACTTTAGGGCCCTCATCGTACTAGAACTGCAGTCAAAGGGGAAAGTAGGGCTTCACATTTTGCGATCTGACAGACCCTAGTGAGGAACCACAAATTTTGAAAGATTTGAACTAGGAATTAGGGAATTAAGGCATATGGCACGGATATCGCCGGTTTGTCAAGCTGCATGGCCGGAAGCCGTTTAAAGCGATCCCTTAGACCACTTGTAAAATTTGTTCTAGTCGAACATAGAACTAAGATTGGGCGTACAAAGTTTTGTTCTCACTATTTTACAAAGATTGACTGAACAGTTTTCGTGAATACTGCCTTTCTGTGAAAGAAAATGTATAAGGCAGCTTCGATGTAAGAAAAACTGGATGTCACTATTAATTTACACGGAAATCATGCCTAATACAATGAATCAGATTTACTGATCAGGTTGATTTTTAAATCCTGCGAAAGTTAAAAGCGTTAAGAATTTTTAAAAAAGTTGTTTCAGTAGCCACAGTGATAAAAAAGATCTTTCTAAGAGGTCAAGTTGATGGGATGCAGGCATTCTAGCACCGAGGAAATCTTTCAGGAAGGCGTGGAGATAGTCATATTTGACGCAATTGAGTATTGTTGTCAACAAAAGCAATGGGAACTTGAACGAGAATTTACGTCTCTAATATAGTTGTCAGCAAACTACAATCTGCAGTAGGCTGAAAATTCAGAGACCTGATTCCGCGTCAATTAACCATCGAACATTTGGGTCAGACGGTACACCAACTTGCCATCGGACCCACATCCTGTTAACAGCAATTGAGAGTGGGTAGCGAAAAATTTAAATGGTGTTGCCAAAATCTGCCCCAATTACAAAACGAAGATGGCTATTTTCGTTTCTCCTACAGCTCCGTGTTTGCAGCTCTTGTAGGAAACGCACTTTTCGCGTAGTGTTCAATAAAGTTCCTTGGGAGATTTTGAATTCTTAAAAACTCGTGGTATAAGTAGGGCAGTCAGTTAGGGGTACTTTAATAATGCAAAGCATATACGACAATGAACAGGAATATTTCAACAGCCGCTTCTGGCTTGTGTGCTGTTGTCAGCCAACCATAATCCTACCCCAGGTCTTGGAGTTCGATGCTGTGCATTTCGACCCTTGTGTGTTAAGGCAAACGATCAGACATTATGATATTAACCTGTCATTCTGTCAATTAGGATTAGGAGCATCAGTTAGCGTGGGAAAATCCTTCAGCCGTCTAATTACAGCATTAAATATCGAAGTTCCGTTGGACCTGCAAGGCTTCTAAATTGAACTCCGAAGCACTCCAAGGCCGAGTTGCGAACTAGCCTTCTATGCTAGGTGTTTTGATCCATTTTAATTAGGTAATTCTGTTCAGACCTGTAACCGCCTCCACTAACCTTCGAACATACGCACAAAATTCTCACCCAGTACCTAACTTTCAGCGTTCAATCAAACCGGTAGAGGAGAAGAATCATGGCACTTAGCTCTGGCATATAGTACTCAGTGCATCTCTATCCTCTCAGATGCAGTCGTTCACTGGAAGTAGTGCCTGGTTTCATGCCAAACATGAAAGACAGTCGCATCATAGTACCCTTACCAAAAGCATATGCACTTTTTGCGTATGCGTTTTAAGGCATTTTTCAAAATCCGATCTCCTGTGAACATATGTTGTCGCATGCTTGTGAAATTGAATAAATAAGGACTGAGTCAAGTTTATCTTGGGAACCTCGGTGCCACTTCAGCGCTTCAAATGCCTATTAAATCCGGACATCCCTTCTCGTACTTCAACGAACTCCATACAACCAGAAAAAGGACGTGCTCGCTAACAAGAAAACTTTAACGTCCAAAGGGGTTGCCTCTTCACTATCATTTTCTGCCTGTCCATCGTCACAAATGTGACGGTGGAGTTCGTTCCTAATAGAAGCCCCAACGAAAACTATTTCAGATCATATTCTTTCTAGTCCTTGAAAAAAGTGCATCTAACGTGACTTTTTGTAAGACTGACAACTGATGCTAGTCGAAATCGTCTATTTAATTTTAGGAATTTAATTGAAGTCTCGTAATTTCTATTGACAAAAAATTTGTTCTCAGTATGTTCTCTGACAATACCAACAAAATATACTGACTCACGAACGGACAATGAAGACAGTCGGTATATCAGAGCCAAAACATAAACAAGCTTTCCAAACTTGGTATGAGACGGCACTTCTAATCTGTTCCTGAGAGCAAGGCGAACATTGCATTCACCTTAAAACAGCTCTGCGGAATTAATCTTTTCACAACTGTTTAGAGACCAGTTTTTTACTCCTTTGAATTAGCGGCCTATTGAAATTCGGCTGTATTTGACCTTCTGAAGAGCTCTGCGCTGCGAGAGAGTGTGGCTGTATCCAGTGAAATATGCTCTCACTCCCATCGCAAAAAAATCCACTAAAAAGCATGCTAGGGCAAAAGTGCTTCAAGTGGTGCAGTGGAATACCTCGAAGTCATCATTAGGTTCAGTGATACATCTACTGTGGACAACCTTGAATACCGGGAGGTGCCCTCAGATGGGTTTTCCTGGCCCGTTGTTTTTGCCAGCAATGTTTGAAAAATGTAGGCCTACTCAAAACGAGGGACAAAACGGAAGGCACCTTGGCTTAAGACAAACAAAAGTCGAGCAATGAACGGTTGGAATAGGAGGGTTAATAACCTCCTTTAAAATAGGCCCTCTTTATGACCCCTGCCAAGCAATGTAAAATGCAATCTGAAAATTACAGACGAACTCGAGGCGGGTACTCGTTCGCTGTGGTTTTAAGTCACCCTAAACAACTGTCATTCTGTCCCGCTATTAAGAGAAGCCCGATTTTTCAGACACTCCATTTATAACAATCTCTTAACGAGCAGGCGATTACCACTCCTGACGCCTGACAGGCCCATCGACCGCCTTTTCGGAAAGAATTTGTGTACTTACTACATTTTCCAAAATTCACAGAACATTGGCTGAGGCTTTTAAAAACTCTTTCAGTTAGCAAA
>CACRXP010000530.1:340059-354066 GCA_902702965.1 Spirometra erinaceieuropaei | reverse complement strand
GTCGGTGGGCGCCGTCTGGTTGATAGTGATGGAGGTTTTCATGTTCCGGCAGGCCAAGAAGTCCACCCCCGTCATACCAGCAGATGTCCGTCCGCGTGTGAATAACCTCAAATCTTCCGCTCGATTGCCCGTGCTGACGTCCATCGTCAAGGGCTCCCTCGACCGTTGATAGGCGCAGCATTTGATGAACCCCCGGCAGATAAGTCACCGTGTTAATTACTGTCATTCCCCCCGTATATCTGGTCTCCACGCAGTGGCCTAGACACCAAAACGCCGGATGGTTGCCAGATTCAGTATTCACTGTCAGCTCTCACCACCCCACTCCCTTGTTTCCGAACCTTGTGTCCGCTGAGCGACCCGGCAATTAACCAAGTTGGTTCCTTGTTGCGTTGCCATTCGATCGTTGACTTCATTGGGGTCCTTATTGTGACAGACGCGCTGTCCGTTCTGGTCGGTTTTACTGAGGTGACAGCTGGTCGGTAAACTTTGTTAGCTCCCATAGCTGTCTTACGGAATCGGGTTCGGCCGTTCACTCAAGGCAGATGCTAACAAATAAAGAAAGAGAAAGCAGTTAAATTCATCTGCATCGACTTCCGTCAGTATTGATAGTTTCAAAATCCGTAAGCGGGGTACTAAGTTTCACGAATGACCTGTGAAAATCGAGTCTGAATGATTCCTTGTCCCCACATATGAAATAATGCAAATTTTGCAACTATGATTGTTTTTGGTGGAGAATACCAGAACCGACAACCTTCTGTAGGCTTTCTCACGTATCCATGCACACGCCAGATAATTTACACGCATTTGCTTGGCAGAGAACTCGCATCATCGGCCTGTGTCCACCCAAGAAAAGCAGCGAATTTCTTGAGGCTATACATTCGGATGAATTGTACATGAATCGGCATACTGATTTTGTGTAAGAAAATCTCAACGGTAAACAGAAAAGACTGGTTTAAGTTGACCGCTCTTTGGCAACAGCGGTGGACAAGTAATGATTTTTCAGGTGTCTATAAAGTTATGCATTTTGCAAATTTACCCTATGTCTGAAGAGGGCCTGAGGAACTAATGTCGACACCTCGGAGAAGAAACCTGGTTAGCTTTCAAAATAGCTTTCTTGATTTCACCTATCCACACACATATACACAACAGTAGAGGGACGCCCGCCGATCGCGTTATGGAACTTATTCGTCCCATTGTGCCTTGTGTCCTCTCTGTCGAGCCCCGCCAGCAGCCGCACAGCGGCGCCTAATATAGGTAGAATAGCACTACCGACAAAGGCCAGGAAGACTGGGACGGACAACGAGCTGAGTAGTCAAGGCTTTGACTTTCTAGCCAACTGGTTAGGCGATCGAGCCTCCGGGGGCACACACCTCGGGGTTGAATATGGATGGCTGACGACAGCTAATAAGCCCGAAATGGCCATTCCGGTTTCCCTAATCTTTGTCAGTAGTGTTATTCTGCATGCATTTGTACGTACACACGCGTCTTAATCTGCATTTAGACGAGCAAAGGCCAAGATTCCAACAAGAGAAATTTGTTTGCAAAATGTTTGATTGGGCCCATTAATAGGTTCTATAGGCATTCTATTGTTCGCCCATGGGTGTTGCCACTGACCGATTCTTCAGAGAACCGATTGCGTCAGAGGACGAGAGAGCAATATCTACGTTTATTCTGGAAGTGCTTCACCGTTCAGGTTACGGGACATGTTCGTCTCGTTATACCTTGGAATTCACTTTATGGCCTTCTCAGGCAGTCGCACAGTGACTAGTAGCATAGATGGAAGGTGGTTACGGACAATTACAAGGGAGATTGGGATGGCCATTTCCTGTCTTATTGGCCATCATCAGCCGGCCCCACTCAAACCCAGGTTTGCAGCATCTGAATCTCGATCCCGCATACTATGGTCATCGCGCGTTATTGAGTCCAACGGTTTATCATTGAACAAAGGCTCCTTTGTCATGTCGGCTGCGATCGGCAGTATTAGGGTTATGGTTTGGTAGAGTCAAGAACCAGTTTCCGTTACGTCTTAGGCGGGGCAGTCAAAGTGATCCTGTCTTTTAACTGAGACCCAGCCGATTCTTCCTCTTCGTTTGTCTCCTGCCGCCAAATTTATCTGACTATGGTGAAGACGAAGTATTACCTTGATGGATGGGACGTCAAGCCAAGATCAGAAAATAGAGCCTTCTCCAATTTAGTTTGCACGATGGGATCGGTATACGAATTTCGCCTCTTAAAACGAAAATCTTATATGCATCTCAGCATTTACTTTGTGTTGCTAGTTCCCTTTGAGGAGACCTGGCGACTCACTTGGACCGTCGTCTAAATTATTTAAAACTGGCCTCTGTGTATACTCTAGGAAAATGTGAAACTTTCCCGAACACGAACCATCCCCTTACACATGTCCTTAATTTGTTTCAGTTTACCACGCATAACGAGGTCCAACTTGCCTAGCAAGGTTCTGCTGAGCTGGTCGTGGTTGGTTTGTTAATTGGCGTTCAGTATAGACCAGGAAGGGGGCTGGTTGCATTCGAAGGTCTACCCTGTCATACGCTTCAAGGGGCCTGTTAACAATGGCCTTGCCATGCAGTTCATGAAGGAATGGCTGTCCACTCTCTCCAACGTATCCTGCAGTGGGTCCAGGGGCAGGACGAGGATGCGCAGGGGCAGTGTCAACCGCAGGAGGCAGTTGGAGTTATCAGTCTTACCAAACTCTATACCGAGCAGACTGGTGGGATTAACTGGCCGACGCCGGTGGTGGGATTAGGAGTTAATTCTGTGGGGACAGAGCAAAGGGGGGGGACAGAGTTGGCAGTCCATTCACGCCTCGGTGGTGCGCTAACAATAATGAAGCTGATTTTGTGGTGATCTCTTTTGGCCTTGGTGGGCGATAATGAGCGCAGCGAAAGATAACCGGACGCCGTGGAAGGGGACCAGACCACGTAGAGGGGGAGGGGACTAATGCAATGGGTGCACTCCCATGCCCACCCCTCCGCATCGGCCAATTACAAGCAGGACCGAGTTGAAGAAGTTTGTTATCCAAGGTTCTCGACGGAACCGCTGCATGGGTTGGTGTTGGTGGTGTAGGTGTGGATGATAACTGTGGGGTTTGAACGGTGTAAACGCACTCTGTAATGTGCAACGGTAAGAAATAGGCTTAATAATGTGCTCAGATCAAGCTGAATAGGATCACGTGCTTTTCCGCCGTTCCAGTCGGCCACCAGGTACTGCATGTATTCTTAGAGCTTCAGTTTTTCTATTCCTGATTCGTACTCCCTACCCGAATAGACAGGCCTCTTTGAAAGCGATAATGTGCACGGGAAACTTAGGAAAGTACTTATTTTCGCTTGTATTCGCGTTTATTCGTACTGGTTGCCAAGTCCTCTGAATACTTCCAGCCTCCAATAATTCTGACAAAACCTAGGGCGGATCGGACACCCCATCAATCTTAACTGACAAGAGGTTAGGGATCGTACGTCTTCCCACCCCTCCCTCTCGTCAGTACCCTGGACTAGGAACACCTCGTTATACATGTGGTTTTTGCACGACTTCCTGCGAACTTAGAGCTATGCTCGAGGCTAGGGTTAGGGGTTGTGTTAACCCCCGGAATTTAACGCAAGACCGCCTGTATTTCGGGGGCGGGGTGGGGGTGGGTGCTCCTATTCTCATGTCCGGCCGTGGGGCACGTAAATGAGCCCTATAGTCAGGAGGGCTACTAATCTTACGTTAATAAGCAATAGGATCAGGATATTGCCTGAGGTGTATGCTCGTGTGGAAGTTCTTTTTTGTGAGGCAAAAACTCTACTTGCTGCTGTAATTGCAAGTGTTTCCAATGCGATTTTTAAGAGTCGGCTTAGTTTTGTGTGTATACGACAGCCGAAAATGACAAGTCCTGAGCTGAGGGCCTCATTCGATATCCGTTCGATAATTTTTGACAAAAAATACTCGCCACTTCAAATCGTCATAAATAAGGAAGGCGACACTGAAGGCCAAGTGTTCACGCCGAAAGCGAATCTCAAGGGTATTATCTGGCTTTATCTATAAGCCAACGTCATACAAATTAAGGTGGTAAAAACAAGCCATTATGAATCAGCAAAAGCTGGTTTGCTATTCTATCTGTCCGTCACAGCGAAGCCTCCCTTCAAGATTTCATTGGTGCAACGAAAACAGCGCATGAAGATCGCTTTCATCCATCAACGGTTAAACCTATCTCTCAGTCAAAGACCCTGTTATGAGAAATTTCACTTTTATCGACGTAAACACATATTCCAGGGCGTCTGCATGGTTGGTGACAAATAGTGTCAGGTCTGTCATCCGTGAGAAAGAGTGCGTCCTAACGTCAGCTATTCGATAACTCCGGTGAGACCCTAATACCATGCTGACCTAATTACAGTGATGAGCGCGTATCAAAACAATATTCCGGCAACTGCGCGCTTATACTTTTTTCACTCCTAACCTGCTAATGCACGGGGAGGTTTTTGCCTCAGGGTGTAGATTCTTGCTGTCGCCTTAATTAACGCGGTAGGGTCCATAATTCGCCTTTTAAATGCTTTAGTTGGGGAACTTTTCTAGGTTCGCGTTTTGACAACTGCAAGGTCTTGTCATAAGGACCAACGGTGTCAGTAGCTTATCCGTCAAATGAGACTGTTCAGGTGGAACGGGCAGCTCCGTCTCATCAAGCATGGCCGGATTCTACAACGATTTTCCTCCCGTTCAACATTCGACTTTCTAATGTTGAGTCGCCGGAGTGTTGGTTTGATATCTGGGTGGTGGCGTTGGACAAAACAGATTGCGCCATAGGCACTGGCACTAAAAACCTTTCTTGTGTGGTCCGATAACAAGTTAGGCAGATGACCGACCTGCCATCCAGGCGCAGTAACTGAGGCGGTACCACTGACGTCTGCCATAACTCTGACTTCTTAGCTGTAACTAACCCAGACAGAGCACATTTCGTAATGAAATTATCGGGATGTCACCTACTGGTTTCATTTAACACACTGTGGTTGTCTTATGCCAAACTGTCTACGAGGACGAAGAAGAAGAAGAAGAAATTAGATATCCGGTAATCGAAGTATACTTACCTGACTTTTCGGATTCGTGTTCCGGTTCGCCGTTCAAGAGGAAAAACTGGTTTCTCCTGTCTATTTCTAGAGAGATGATTCCGTCTAGCCAAAATTGCGGAAGGCTTGCACCCTCAAAGCTCAGCACATCAGGTATACTACCTTCAGCGTGGACAGACCAGCAACTGGGAGACCAGTTTGTCACAATTAGAAAGAAGACTTGGGAGAAGTTTCCTGTCTAATAAATAATTCTGTCGTTGAACCAAGACGCCAGATATGCTTAACTCTTTGCTCGGGGATCGAACTCCTCTTGTTGTCAGTTGACAGTTTTCGATACTGCTTTTGGATTCCACCCGTAAAAGCTTAGAAAGCGCTGTATTTAATCGTGGGAAATCACTTGTTTTACCACCAGCTTCCGCTCCTCACACTCAGTCCAGTGGAAGGAGCAATCATCCAAGTCCCGAATAAGTGCCCTGCATCCAATTGTCGGTACTTCTTGCAAAGTTTTCCCTCTTGTAGGAGCTTCTCACTCTTATAACCACGACCGACCAGATGGAACTTACTGAAAAGAATCCCACAGGGAAAGCATACAACCCCGTCACTGAGGTCGTAAATTGTGCCTATTTCTAACAATCTACACTCGCTTGTACCGGAAAAGAAACTCGTTCCAATGAGTGCCCTATGAGTGCTCAGCAGCTGATTGGGAGACTGCAATGAGCATGCACATTTTAAAGGAAATAGGGATAATCCCTTGAATTGAAAGTGGTGTCTCGAAATATCTTTATAGAGAGGATATTAAACGAATAAAACCAAGTTGCAAAGGTTGGAAGAAACATGATTGGGGAACCAAAAACGAATAAAGCCGGAATAGATATTTCCCCCTGCCAAGGTGGACTTGCGCTGAATTTCAGGGGGTGCCTATTCCCGTGTCATTGCTTTAACCTTAATCCCGACTCCCTAGAATTTTGAGCATGACCACCTGTATTAAGGGGGCACTCATCCCCTTACCCTACCAGTTCTTGATCAGAGCATTGGCAATGGAGCAGACTGTTTTTATGATTTCCCGCAATAAATACTCTCCTAGAACTTTGATAAACCGCTTTCTTAAGTAGGAAAGTTGTCAATGTCAGTGCGTTTTGGGCCTGAGAACAAAAACGTCGATCATTTTGTTCTGCCCTATGTTGGTAATTCTCCCGCCCATCAACAGCCGGGTTTCAGTCGACAGAAGATGTTCGTTGGACGGGTTTGGGATGTCAAGAATCCGCTGGGAGTTGTTTCAGCAAATACACTCCGAACACAGTTCACTCATATTCGACCAATTATATTTACGTAAAATTGACTTAAAACCGAAATTCATGTGAAAAAAATAATGGTAGGGGGGTTGAAATTATGCGTCTAATTAAATTGGAGATGCATCAACACATACTAAGGATAAAGAGTACTTGTTTAGGTTTTGTGCGTAAATCCACTGGACTATCCGCCAAGGCGCTGATGCGGATGACTTCTTGAGTGAGCAACCACTATATGGGTATTTTTTGCATACTTCTCACTGCAAACCTCCTCTTCCAAATGCCTGCTCCCACCTTACCACTCACTTCTGGCCAGTTCAAACGCCACGCGTATCCTACCGGCTCGCCGACGTAAACAGAAATATGCTCGGAACCTCTGCAGCCTCGCCTCACAAACGGCGTGGCAGTTTTCAAGTACTTATAAGGGAGGCGTCCTTTTCTACATAACCGTCGTTCGAATAGAAGTTCCTTGCAACTTAGCAGATGTTTTACTATTAGCAGTGCTGGCATCCTATCTGAATATAATTTCCTACTGACAGAAGGCCCAAGGCTGCTAGTAAATACTTTTTTAAGATTGGGGTTCCACCGTTGGACTTTTTAACCTGTTTTAGTAGACGAGGCGGATCAGCCTTTAACCAGGCCTGCCTCGAATCCCACGCGCATTCCGTGGAGTTGCAAAAAATTGAAAAATATGACAGTCGAGGAGACCGAAAGCCCCACTATTGCCCCTTCCTTACTCGTTTAGTGCCCGAAAGAGGATCCTGTTGGGTGCTGATTGTGAACGCTGTTTTCTGCACCTCTCTGATTAGGCGTCATAACGTATGAGGTCTTAGGCTACAAGAAAACAACGCCTCCTCACATGAGGCCTGATCAATACATTCGTTCAAGGAAAAAAGGGAGTTTCAGACAAGCAGGATCTACCTCAAGTGCGTGTTTTCCCTACTTCGTCTATCTTCTAGTCGGGTAGTGAGCAAGAGACCGTTCTTTGCCATTCATACACAGCCACACAGAGGAAAGTGAATTTGGGGCGATGTCACATTCACTTATGGGAGTGCGTTAACGGAATTCGGAGGGAACCACGAGGTTGCATGTTTTTAATGTCGGACCTTTTTGCTGTTGGGTCTTTCGCTGTCCCGGGTGGGTATCATCACCTTCAGATCAAATATTCTATAAACTGAGCCCTAATTTTCAGTTGTTCTGAAAGGTTGCAGTACTCTTTGAGACATGTGTGGAATAAACGGCGAAAATAGCCCCAAAACTGTCGTCCATGCGTCACTACTTGCACGCTGCCAGCGTTCAGGACTCTCAAGTAGGGTTCAACCAGATGAGTTTTCTTCAATGCTGGATTGAGGATTTTTCACCTCCGATCAACTCTCAGAAACAAAGCAGCACAGGAGACTTCGGGATACAGTTCGTCCGACAGCGAATGCTTTGGGAACAAACTCTAATGATTCGTATCCCGGGGTTGGGCTACAGTTGGATGACGAAAGCAATATGTACATCTCCTGCGATTATCGCCTTATTTACCAATCCACAGGAGTAACTTTCGAGAAGCTATATCATTTTCAGCACCGTTATGCCCCTCCTTCTGGAAAAAACGTCAACAAATAACTGTGGGCTTTGTGACTTTCTGCCCTAAAAATGTCGCCTTCTCTAATTGAGGACTGTTAAGAAAAAAGACAATGCAGACAAGAACCGACGTTTGTGACTTATTTTCCAGTGTCTGTCAGCCAGATCCTCAACCATGCGAACATCGGTAGTTCGAAATCAAATCGGTTGTCGTGTGAGCATTTTTCAGTTAAGCGCTCCACCAGTTGGGCCACGGATCCACACCTTGTAGACTGCGTTTGGGACATGGAATTCCTTGATCAGAGTCTTCATTTACGACTATAACTCAGGTATCTGCTTACTTTGTCTGTCCGAAGAACCTGCACCATTTGGAACAATCGCATTCCCAGTGAGTTATTTCCTCTAAATCAGTGCAACCAGGCAACGCTTATGGATGGGGATTGGAGGTCGTTACTTGCATCTTACCCTTATGTCACAAAGACGCCGTAGTCCATGAGAAGCAGTCCCCATCACTACAGTACAGAAAGCGACAGCAGTCGATTGAGGACCACCGGTCCGACATACGCTTCTTTTGCAGTTCCCCCATTCAAACCAACTAGACACAGAATTGTGCATCTGCATGGATTAGAGAAACAGAATTACAAACTACTTAATGGGTTTTTGTTCCGACGAACATGTAGAGTCGAGTCGAGACTCTTATTGTCATTTTCCTAAGAGCTTACCATCCCTAACTATCTAGTAATTCCATATAGAACAATTCGTCGGTTCATGGGTTGCGTGGCAAAGAGGTGAGTGACTTTCATTGGCAACCGTAACTAACTTGGGGATCAAGCCTGAACCGGAGAATACTTGTTAATTATGCCTAGTGGATTCTGTCCAAAATGTTTGGTCGTCTTGTGCAATGCTTGACGCCCTGTTGCTGGCAAGTAATAACTGCCACGCAGACCAGCTCGGACCTCTACTACCGCCTGACTGCAGACATTGCTCGCACCCAATAGCCTGCTGTGGTAAGGAAAAATGCCCTCTAGCTAGAGTACTAGGAATCGCTCCAAGTTCTGACATTGCAGCGACAGTTTTGACCCGTCACAACGCCGTACTTGGCGCTCGTCTACCCCCCCCCCACCCCTCGTGTCTTCATATTTGAGGACGTTAGCTAATACCCACTGATCCACTGCCTGTTTATGACCGCGCTATTATGCAATGGCGAGCGAGTAGGAACAGGGGCAGAGTTCAGCGGTCCGACCCTCACCCCCCATGCGCTTCACTGCACGCGCTGCTCTCCGATCCACCAATCGCGCCTGGCCGTTTCCCAGACCCCTGTCCAACAAGCGAAAGCTTCATTGGTTGGACACATGCATAGGGTAAGATTGTCAATTGTGCGCGAGGTCTGATTCATGGCGTGATTTGTTGAGTTTGTGAGTCAAAGCGTTAATTCCGGTCATTGTTGTGAGTATTCGTGGGAGAACTGCCAGCCGCCCTCGTGCACGTGGATTTTACTCTCCGTTTACAGATTTATGGTGAGTCCTAGTGATGTCGGTATGTGCACATGGCAGACTTTTGTGATTTGTTGAATGATTGAGAACGGTGAGTGTGGAGTGCGTTTTCGTCGGTTAGTAGTGGGGGGTTGACCTCGTTACCCGTGCTCACGCGTTCCAACATGTCAAACTACCACGGGTTACTCCATCATGCCAGCTGCTAATGACCTATTCATGATGGGGTGCAGCAATTAGTGTCAGCTAATCTCGTCTTGCTCTATAGGTCGTCTTCTTCATCTCTTCAGAGCACACGACAACAGGCTGTAATGTAAATCCGACACCATACATCCATGCAGCTAAACCACATGAATCTCGCGATGTCACATAAAAACCACTGAGATCTAAGGGAAACGTTTACTTTTTATTTTGATGGTAGCACATCGCAGAGGAGCAAAAGTCCATGGAAGTGTTAAAGAAAGCGCTTAAATGGACCGAAATGACCATCCCTCCAGTCATACAATGCGATTTGTCCATTTTTTCAGCAGTTAACGACAGCAAGCAAAGGAAATATTTTGGCAATGGTATTGCTGCCTGGGAAGCCTTTGCGTACATCACGCTATGACTTCATACCTCTGTCTCCAGAACTCTTAGACAAACGGACTATTGGACTAATAACGGTAGCTCAGAAAGTGTGCTTTGCCAACGTTCCCGTAACTCAGTGTTTTAAAAATTGATCTCGTGCCTTATGAGACTTATTATTTTCGCACATAGCATCGATTCCCACGCTTAAAGTTGCGGTACTCGGCTAGTCTAATGAAGTCTGATTTGACGTAATGTTTGGGGGGTCATTGTACATTTTTGTCGATGGGTCGCTACGCACACTCATTCCGTCGGACCATGCAGCCAGATTCTTGGGTTCAGGGCCAGTAATTTGTGAATTATGATTTTTTACTAGGCAACCCTGGAGTTGCTGAACACATACTCTCCCCAGAAATGGCGTTTAACAGCGTCCTCTCTTCGTGTATACTTGCTTTATCGACTTACATATGTAGAGGGAAATTCGATTGGCGACTAGTATTTCCAGCCACCGCCTTGTGAAGTCTATAAAGCTGGCATGTGACTTGTTTGTGCAACCTGGAATGACCACAGCTTCCATCCGTCATTATGGACTTCCAAGGTCAGACGTTCGAAACTAACATGTGATCTATGAAGTTCGGTTTTTGCCGTCAACCCAGCAATAGTTCAGCTAACCCCTGCGGTCTATACAGACTTCGTGTTTACTCTTTTCGTTCCATTCAAAACAATAACGCAACACAAGTCTGCCAGTTTATTAGTATTAGTGAATGCGTAAGCAATTAAGCGTCATCCTAGAGTCCAACATGAGTCAGATTCCCTGGGAGGCGTTTTTGATGGATTTTACTTCAGAGCTTATTGTCCTATAAACACACAAAATGATCAGTCGCCATCGCATCAGGCCATGGTAACCATTAGTGTCTTTCATCAAAACTACAAAAGCTGCTGCCGTTAATGCGTGCCACTTTGGAGGTCATCTGAAAAATGAGTCTGCTGACGCCCCTCGTATTTGAAATCTACTTCGGCACTGTCCTAAGCATTCCCCAGTGAGGTTACAGTCTTAACAACTAACCCTATTAGACTTCGGGTCCTTTTACACGAAATGCCTCCCCGAAAAGCAGAGGGGCAAGTCACGAAGTTGCCATCAGAGGAGTAAATTTGTGATAATCTAACCTTGTCAAGTAAACTGTGATTGCTTTAAAGTTGCGAAAATTGCATTGGAGCACTTCAGAAGACCATTTGGTGAGCACACGTGTGCTCGGGCCCGATCAGAATTTAGCGAAAGTACGCGTATGCTCGCCAAATGGTCTTCCAAAACTGTGATTGCTAAATCGGGTGTCTGCTTCACCCACTCTTTTCTCAGATGTCACCTATTGATAACCTCCATTTGGACAAAGTACTGTATTGCCGACGTCCAGAAAGACGAACGCGACCGCTTACCTGCACTTTTCTTGAAAGAGACAATTTCCATTCATCAGCTCTCTGTCTCGACCCAGATCGTCTAGAATGTTTCATATTGCGGGTGAATAACGCTCTAAGCCAGCTCGGTTTGACGACGATGTAGGGGAGGGTGAACAGCAGTCAATTTCAAAATAGTAAATAGAGCGATTACACGAGGTCATGAGTCTAACATACTTCGTACCATTTAACGCCAGACTCGATTTATGCGTCTGTCTGCGTTTTTAGATTGCTGGTGGCGAAAAGTAGACAACAATTACTAGTTAGGGCGGAGCTGCAGCCCACAAAACCGCCGCGTTCACACTTGATCAGAAGTCGTCTGGTTTCAGACTTCGTTTTGATTTCTCAGTTTTTTTTGACGTACCATGTCTCACAACCAGACCCGTCTGCTCATTCACATCAGCCCTCGCATCTAGTACTAAAGCTGATTTTAGCCTATTTCTAATTTTCTTGAAGGCGCAAGCGCGCACACCCGCGTGAACGCGGTCTGTTTCATGGAAGCACCAATTCAAACGTACGCGACGTACTATACCCTTTAGTGGGACCGACGGTCTTGCCTCTTCGTTCGGCCATCTCTGCCGGCATCCATTGTCCTTTTTGTGTGAGCGACGTTTGAGTCTAAGCAGTAGACAAGTGAGAGACTCGCCGGAAAATAGAGGCAAACTAATTTATTGATCACTGCTTGCAAGGACTATAGATCCGGACTCCAAAGAAAAGCATCAGGTCAGAACGCGCCAGCGTCACGCGACTCGCATGCATTGGTGTCATCACAGTTTTATCCGCCCAGCCGAGATGGTTTTGGAACGTTTTTTTCCTTGAGAACTGCATGATGGAGTACGAACAACAGGAGCCTCAAATAGTCTGCTGTTCACTCCTACAAGGATTTGCCGATTCTTACGCTAATAACCACTAAAAACGAGTGCCATCAGCCCTATGCCTTGACCTCTAGTTATCTTGTTGAAGGAAGACCAGGCTACTACTTGGAAACTATGTTTTCATTCCCCAGATTTGTCCGTGGTTATGTCATAAACCCGGAAAGGAAAGAATACTGGCTGTGCTTATTATGAGGGATCGGCATCGCCAAACTTCGTGGGTTTAAATCCATTACTCAAGACGTACTGTAAGAACTGAGTAAAAAAATAGTTTTTTGTCCCGTATTGAATCGTAAAGGCCGAATAAATGAATGAAATAGGCGGCCACTAGACCGTTTAGATGAGCACAAAAATTAGATTTGGCAGCAAGCAATGCACCATTTTTGTTTCCCCGTACTATCCAGGTCTGTCCAGTAAAGTTGAAGTTGCCCGAACGCAGGATTGATGGTGGAAGGGAAAGTTTAGACATAACACTGGATATGTACAGAGCGCAGACAGTAATCCGTAACCAAAACCTATGCTATGACTAAACACTCGCTTCCTTCTTCTCCCTAATTGGAGTTGATTCATGATAAAAAAATGGAAGGTCGTCATATAATCTTAGTGACCCGGTAGACCAGTCCGAACACCACATCGTCGACAAGGCAGTAACCACTACTGTCCAGACTGTTGGCTTTGGTCGTGGCATGGCTAAATGCTGAAGGTAAATAATTCACTTTGACTCAACTGTGAAAAAGTCGGTGTCTCGGTGACATTCGAACCCACGTCAACAAGGGGAGGATTTAGTACGGCCAGCGCTCTTACTATCTGGAATCCAGACGTTACAGTAGGTTGGGTGGGTAAACTTGACCCAAATGTGATCAAACTCACGTCGTCCGGTTAGGCCTCGTGGCTCAGATGTAAGAGCGTTGGATGTGCTAAAGCCTTCCCCTTACTGCCTGAGTTCGGATCCCACCGAGACACCGAGCTTTTCACAGTCGGGTCAAAGTGAATTATTTGGAATCTGCCGAAACACTTCTGGAAAGAAATAAGCCAAAAATAATTGTTCCGCTCTCCCTTGTCTTTGTTGACAATATTGCCCAGTCATAAACTCCCCAATACTCTTCGTATTTGCGTTTAGCCCGACACATCTGCGTTTTTCGACAGCTTTCATTTACTATAGCATCTTTAATCATACCATAGTTCATCTGACATTAATATGCAGCTAGCGCTAGGGTGCATATTTTCGCTTTGTTAGAAAAGCCGCACTGCGAAGTAAGGATACACTCGTACGCCATCTTCCTGTTTTATCCGTACTATAAACCCACTCAGGCAATCCACTGATGATCGGACCCGCCAGGTGTCCCAGGGTAGGGTGATGCCGACTAGTGCGCTTATACAAGCATCTGTCGGCTTTAGAGCCTGCAGAAACGAAATTGTCGATTGCTGAGCAATCCAGTCTGTCATATACTTGTCTCAACTATAATGTAAACCGTCTCAATCTACCTGGACAACCACCAAGGTTCCCCTGTCGGTAGGACTCCACTCTAATAACCCTCCCCCCTGCGCGGTCCGAAGATCAAGTGTGTCTGGGTATGCAATCCCCTCGTGCTTTCCGTCAAGTTGACAAGCCTCTTCAAGTAATGAGCTGCCGAGGCAATGGGTGTGCACATGCAAAATCAGTAATTAACGCTATACAGGGCTCTGACTCCGCGCTCGTGCATTGGTTACGAGG